>BJBW01009945.1:0-16851 GCA_004320125.1 Scolopax mira
AGGTGAGGCCTCACCAGTGCCGAGTACAGAGGCACAATGAGAGGCACACTCCCAGGTCCTTTTCCGCTGGGCAGCTTTCCAGCCACTCTGCCCCAAGCCTGTAGCATTGCCCAGGGTTCTTGTGACCAAAATGCAGGACCCAGCATTTGGCCTTATTAAACCTCATCCCATTTGCCTTGGCTTCAAAGGCCAATCTCTTCAAAGAGAACATGCAGACACCTTTAGTGTCAGAAGTTACTGAACAGGACCAGGATCAATGCTTCCCTGCAACAAAGGCCTAGCAAGAACCGAATTCAGGTTTCACCCTAGCAAGCAAAAAGGCAGGAGCAATGCTGGGGAAACACTACAGCAAGCGTGGAATGTGAAGGCGACTTCAGGAATAACACCCAACACGTGCAGCCTCACTAGCAGCCAGATATTCAGCCCTCTGTAAAAATGACTCACACTAATTTGAAAGTGTAGAGGAAAAGTTTTGGCAGCACAGCAAGAGAAGCGGCTCTCCTTTCATGGAACCAAAAGGTCAACAGCATATTCGGTGTCATTTTAATCTCACCAGGATCATTTCCCATGATTGAGAAAGGAAAGAAACAGTGGGTGATCAGCTAATCAACTTTTTTCTTTCTTCTTAGAACTAAAAAAACCCATAATAATTTCAAGATTTTCCCACGTAAGTGAAAAGTTCCCAAATATTTTGTTTCCAAATAGCTAAAATGAATGATTTTTCAAAAATGCCATAGAAACAAACTGGAAACCATGACAGACTCCTGCTTAATGCCCAGCTCGTAGGGTAACAACAGGGATCAGAAACAGCAAAGCCCAAAGAGTCCATGGGTGAGGCAGCAGACTGGGAGTGTGTGAATCTGTGTCTGGCTCACTGGCAAAGGTGTCTGGAGTAGAGTTTTTACACAACACAGGCTTTTTAGTTGGTTTATTTAAGTCCTGCTTTCCACATGAGCCACCATCAAAAACCAAAAATGTCATCCCAACCTTTCTTTCTCCCAAATATGGAAGGAGTATTTTTCTGGAATGACATGTTGGAGTTTGAGAATTTGTTGTGGTTTTGGTTTTCTTAAAACTTTAGAATTAGGTCAATTCAAGAAAAAAATGTGTTGACTCTCTTTTTCATTCAAAGTATCTATAAATTACTTCCACAGATATAAATAGCTATTTTTTCAGCAAAAAAAAAAAAAAAAGCAGTTTATATCTGGAAGATTTCAACAGTGTCTACATGAAAGCCCTGAGAGAAGCCCCCAGCGTGAGCTCTCAGGTGCACAACAGTGGGCCACACTCCAAATGTAAGAAAGGCTCCTTGGGCTTCTGGTCTCCAAATGACTGTGAGAGTTCTTGACAGATATTAAACCCCATAGAAGTCCCATGGTGCTACAGAAGTGAATGTTGCTGGGGTCTACATCCTCCTGCCAAGCAAAAGAGCAAGATATGATGAAAATTTTACTGTTTGCTGTCAGTTTGCTAAAACTGACAGAATTCCACAAATAATTCTAGATGTGATGAGTCACTATTTTCTGACAAAAAAAAATAATGTCTTGACTGGAAAACATTCAACCCATTCTATTCTTGGGATGGCTAGAAATTCTATTGTACTAAAGTTCCTCTTCTTCCTTGACCTATGACAAAACATGGCCACAGCTAATAGAGCCCAGAGCAGCATGCTTCAGTTGATCAGGCCTCCAAGCACATTTCCCATGAGTATCCTATTTCAAGGAGTACCACTACTTTCAAGCTAAAAGCACCTTCAGCACTGCCACACCAATGTGTTATCCCTTTCACTGCGACTGCCAAAAGCTTGACCTCAGAGTTGAAGAGCAGAGATAACAGAAAGAGCAATTTATATTAAGAGGATTAATCTAAATGACGTTCAGTTTTTAGAATGACTTATTTTTTAAAGATGCCTAAATTTGTTCTACAATTGAATTTTGGCAGATGGAGAGGCATATATCAGTATGTAAATATATATCAGTATCTTACAGTAAACTGGAAGAAAATTAATGATCTCCTGAAAATCAGGTATGTCCCAAAATGTGAGTTTGACCAGCCTAGCTACAAGCAACACTGTTTTCTACCCTTGTTAATAAGGTAGTGACTACCCTCCTGTGACTTTTTAAGTGCTGTGCTTCTCTGTCCATCCAATTCCCAATAATATGCTCAAGCAAGCATGGCAGAGTGATGACAGTCTCAGAGACAGTAAATTCCTAGCAGTTCCATGAAGGCTGGGTAGAGTGAGGCTATCTGTGCCTCCCATGAAGTAAAAAGGTGCAGGGTTTACTAGATACCAGAAAGTCTGCAATATCAAAAATCCCTCTAAGTGACCCCCTTTTGGTAAGTCTTGAGCAAGATCTTGCAACTTAGGTAGTGAAGTCAATGACCAAAGAAATTCACAGGAAAGTAAGTTCCCTTCCCTTTGATGCTTAATGAATAAAATGGATTTTGCTAATAGAAGAAAGCAAAACAATGCTATCAGGGTATTTATTTTTTTACCCCCAACTCTTAGCAGACCATTGGTCACATTTGCTACTGCTTTTTCAGTACAAGGATTAATGGAATTAGGAGTTTGCCAGTTTTGGATGTCATTGATTTGGAGTCAATCTGGCTGTGATGGTTTGTGCGAGACAAGGTAATACAGCTCACACAGGCAAAAACCTGGCTATCTTTTAATAACTCTATCAGTCTAATAAGATGTCTATCTATACAGAGAATGTTTCACCAATCATTATACTGGCATAGCTTGCAGTGATTTTGAAGGAAAGGATTTGTATAAACAATAGATGGCACAATAACTGTAGGATTTTGCACAAACAGCAATATTTTCACCTGTGTTGACTCTGGTTTTGGTGAAACAAAAAAATTATATGAAAAATGAACATTTGTCATTTTTTGAAGGATCATTGACACAATGTCCCCTCCATATTTTAGTTGAAGTGATGGACATACTCACATGTTGCACAGAGGAGAAATAGGAAAACAAGGAACCTCCTGCAGCAAGAGGTGCCCCAGAGTGGATATTGAAAATACTATTATGATTTCAATCATTTTATCTAATTTGGAAAGCAGAATGTTTGAATTGCTAAACGTTAAGAAAGAAAGCAAACCATTCCAAGATCCTTAAGTGAATTATTGACACACAGTGTAAAATCTGCAAGGACTCAGCAGCAGTGTAACTTTGCATTTCCATAGCCATCCCTGCTGAGATGATCTCAGATGAAACAGTGGGATCCACATATGTAATTTAATGCAGGAACTATTCAAGTCTGTGAAATGTATAGTATATTCAATTCTTTTTATGCATCCTTATTTGCCAAGTGCTGATGTTCCTTTAAAAAAAGACAATTCTAACCAATTTAGCTTTATTCCTGTCAGGAAATTAGTATGAAACGACAACCAGCTTTTTTTAGGAGGCATTGTCTTGATGTTCTGATGTGTTTAGCAGGATGGTATAGTGCAACAGATTTGTTTGGGCCAAAGCAAGGAGAAAAAAGTAACAAAATGGGGACCCTGACCTTATGCTCTTATTGAAATCCATCCTTGTTTAGCAGAATATTTAAACACTTGCCTTGCTGACTCAAGGGCCAATGAATACCCACTCCGTATCTAGTACATAACTCTCTTTTATATACATATATACATAACTCCCTTTTATGATGTCCAAGTGCCTCTGAATTTTCACTTCACAATACAGGATCCTGTGCAAGTCATTTTGTATGCTTTACTTCGGACTTGAGTTAGACTGATTCCCCAGACTAAATGTTCCCACATTTCAAGGTGACTGTCTCTAGTAAGGTGTCCCACAAGCCCAACTAGACCTAGTAAATCTGCACAAGGCAGACACCACCAGAAAAGACATAAACATTGAGCATTTACTGGTTTTTGTTTGCATATGAGAATAAGGGATTTGTGGCAGGTCACCAGATATAGGTACACAGCAAAGCTGCTCATCAAATTATAATTTCAGACCAACCACTTGATTATCCTTTCACCTGGAGAAGGGGGCTTAAAGCTTTATCAGTGTGTATGTGGCAAATGGAACAAGTGGTTATTGACACACACAGAGCAAAGGTAGAAAGTATAGTTAACACTGACATTTTAAGACTTTCTGTGAAATGATCCATTACTAAATATACCTTTTCTTTTACATACCATATCTGAAAGGGAGATTATGACCAAAATGTCATTTTTAATTGTATTTTCTATCTTTGACTATATAACATTTAGAATAAACTACAAAACTTTACCCCTAAAAAAGGAGACTGTACTTTTCCCAGGCATATAACATAAAATGAATTATTTACAGGTCCAAGAGAGAGATTTCTTTTTAGTTAATGGTATAATTAGTGGATTCTGAGCATCTTTACAAATGGTTAATACTTTGTAAAGTCTTAGAAACCTGAATTGTGATGATTTGAATGGTAGTCATGTAAACCTGGGCAAAAATTAGCTGTTTTACAAGACAGCCAGGAAGGCGGGAGGAAAATGTATACAAATTTTGCCATTAGTTCTTTTAGGATTTTGTGCATATGGTCCTACATTAAGTTACACACACAAATAAAAAGCTGTTTAAGAAACTACTTTTACCAATGCACAAGTGAACCACAGAGAGCATGAACTGGAAGAGATGAATATGCTGTGAGGCAGACAGTGTAAACAGAAGGTGAATTCCATAAAATTCACCTTCTTTTTGAAAGGAAATGTATCACTTTCTGTCATTCAAGTATGTTTATTTTGACTCTAGGAAACTTATAGCTAATGTCATTTTATCAGATTTTTTTTAATAATCTGAGAACCAGAATCCCTAATTTCAGCACGAATTTTACTGTAACTGAACAGAATTAGACATAAAGAGCAGAATATTTTTATCTTCTGATGTAAGGACAGAAGCTGCAACTGTTTCAAAGGTACTAAAGCTTTATCATCTCTAATCAAAGGAAATGTTGTAAGATATTAAGAACTCAAAAAGTGAAGAAGCCATCTAGCTGCATTTGGACAGCTTATATGAGAAAGGGATTCTGTTGTGTTCATCTGTGTTTTGGCCTTAAGAAATTTTTCAGGCAGACTCCTAGCCTCCTTGAAGTCATACCACAGCTGTCTGTAACCATCCCATACCAGAAAAGTACAGTCTGGTAGTACCACATTATTTATTAGAGAGTAAAAATCAGGAAAGGGAACTATGGTAATTACTTGTGCTCCTAAATCAGATCATTTCCTTTAGCACTGAAACTGATTTAAGAGGGAATCTGCAACCTTGTAAAGCTTTTTAGATTGAGACCTGTGCAATTTTGTTTGGATTTGCTGAAAAAGTCTGATTGAAAAATGCACCAAGGTTACTAAAACTCTCTTTTGTCCTTTGCCAGTGGCAAGGAGTCTGGGGCTAATAAAGCATTTTAAATTTCAAATATTAACATTTTAATGAAGAGGGAATATGCCAAGGTATTAGATAGAAGCAGTTTGTATAACAGCAAAATTAGTCTTTGGAGCAGAACAGTGACTGTTACGTATTTAAATTTTTTAAAGATACTTAAGGTCATCTTTATAATTTTGTACTTTGACAACATATCCATCTTTCTCATTGTCTCCTCTACAGAACCGACTGAGAACAACTCACTTGCTTATGACAACAGAGACATGTTGTGTCTGGGATCACACCAACCGTCTGTGGTAAAAGCCAGTTTTCTTCCCTAGCACAACAGTGTCCATCTTATCTTGCGACAAACTGCAGAGCTGAGGTAACTATAGTTTTGCTAAATCAAAATGAAGAATCAGTTCTTCAAAACTAAATAGGTATTTTCTTTTGAAATATAGGCTTAGTAGGTTCTTCCAGCTAACCTTATCATCTAATATCATTAGATGAAACTTTCTGAAGCTGATTTATATTCATTTTAGCACTCTCATTTATTTCCCACATTGTAGTAATAAAAGCATCTAAGAAGCTTTTCCCTTATAAACTAGCAACTAATTGGAGATTGTTATTGGCCCTAAAATGTCTTCATATTCTCCCCTCCCCTTGGCCATAAGAATGCAGCATTGGGTGCCTGGCAGTTCACTCATCCCTTCCAGCTGAAAAAAAACAAACAGTATCTATTCCAACATACCTTTTTAATATATTTCTGCCCTTTGGTGGGCATCTTATTCCATTTGGAAATGGAGCAATGTGGCAAATAACATTTGCATCAATAACTTGTACTTTGGATACTCCACAGCTGACAGTTTTGTTTTCTTAAAGCTTACAAAGTTTTATCTCTGTAAGCTAGAGCCTATTTGAACATGTTAAGCACTTGGTTATTTCCACTGAAAAGCTCAATTTAATACCAAATTAGAAAGTGTATAAGCTTTAGTAGTTTGAATTTGTTGAACTCTAAATGAAAAAATTTCTAAACTCCAACAAACATTCCTGAGCTTGCTTGTACACAGATTACCATCCAACATTATGGGTCAGATTTTGAACTTGTTCAAGAAGGTAAGAGAATCTCACTAGCCTCCTAGACAATTTTCCATAATGAAAGATTGATGATAACCTTGTATGTGACACTTCAAGCTGCTTCCCTAGAAGACTAGCACAGGAGTGATGCCAAAGAGGCTGTAGAACTTCAGCCATTCTGGATCTTAGGGTTGTTTCTAAACAGCAGGTCAAAAATCACAGAAGTTACTGTACCCAGTGGGCTGTGCTAACTTCCAGTGCTGGTAACATCAGCAGTAGGCTAGGCAAGGAACTTAGTGTCTTCCAAGTCAGGACATCGTAAAAAAGCAAAAGCAAAGACAAAAAGTGGTTTTTATTTTAGTTAAACAGGAATGCTTGCAAATGCTTGAAAATTGCTTTTTTGTGGAACATGGCTCTTTTTCTTAAACAGTTTTCTTAAAACATTTCTGCTGTTAGATAATGAACTCTCTCCTCCTCCATTCAAGAAAGTTCTGGACAAGAAACTTGAGTATTTTTGTGCTCAATTCAACATTCATGAAGAAAGATTTTTTACCACTTGTACATGCAAGTATATCTCTGTGTGATAAGCATCTTACAGTGATTTTTAGCCAGTGCACATCCTTGTCTTTCAGCACAATCAAGCAAACATAACTCAGTTTTATCAATATGGTTTGGCTGAGTTTCAGTAGCAATGCCGTAAGAAAGTGTCTGTATCATCAAGAGCCTAGGTTTTAACATAATTTGATTTCTGGGAAGGTATGACTGATACTGATGTAAGTTGCACCACTGTTCTTCTTGAGGGATTTCTGCAAAGTAGCTTTTATCATGCATTCTGACTTCACCCTGAATTATTTTTCAGGAAAGGGCCTTGCTCAAAGGTGCTCAGAATCCTCAGTTCCTCTGAAAGTTAGTGAGCTAGTGAGTTTTTTGTACATCACTACAGGATGCTAACATTTTGAATGCTGCTTCAAAGCATATCTACCTCAGCTGACTGTTTTCTGCTCTAATTCAGGATTTGGCCAGAGCACAACATTCACATCAGTTCTATCTTGACATCAACAGTTGCTTATGTTTCTTCATTATTCCACTTTTACCAGCTGGCCTATTATAACATGTCACAAGGGATCATATCAATTACATGAGGCTATATACATCTGTGAGCATAATGTAAAATTAAGTTTGGGAGAATGGGGTTTTCTCACAACTGTGGGTAATCAAAGCAGCAGCTTTACAAGAATGGGTGCTAAGCAGTAAACTAGAAACCTAGAGATATCCTGATTTATGAATTACTGTTGTGTGAATGAGTTGTGTTACCATAAACACATACCAAACAACTATGCAGTTAAACTACTCAAGCAACATCTATCTACATCTGTTCTTATATATCCGGAGGCACCCTGGAAGCTTAGGCTTAATGTTTGGAGTTGAAAAAAAAATAATCCTCAAATACCCTATTGTGTAAACTGCAGTAAAAAGAAGTCTACTTCTAAATGAGAGCACCCTGACAAGGTAGGGGAAAAAGCCCTCAACTTCTATTGACTTCATGTCATTGAAGAGGCTGTCAAATTCTCTAGTAGATGAATTACTACCAGAGACTTACCAAATTCTCTGGTAGATGAATCCTGTGCCAGAATTAAATGACTGTGCCAAAATGTTTCCCTTAAACCATATGGTGGTATATAACAAAAGAATGACTTAACAAATCTGAGTTAATTGATACCAGATGGGAATTTGGCTCCAATAATCACTGCTTATCTTCTATTTTACAAATCATGAAGCTGTATTCCCGTTTTCTGAAGGTGTAGTTCATACAGTAATACTTTTATGCCCATGGATATTATGAAACAATATACATTTGGTGAGAGAAACCAACACATGCTTCTTCTGTGTTCATGGATGCAGAAGAAAATGGTACAACACATAGGACTGTACTGTGTCATTTAGTGTGCTACTATTCAACTACTGCTGTGAAGAGAGCTTTTGAGAAACGAAAACAATGTTATTATTGTCACCAAACAATACTTCTCAAAGAATCTGTACTATATATAAACTCCTAACAATGTTTTCATCATGTTGGGAAGCCAAGTCTTTGTAAGGCTGATAAGAAGCTTTAGTAACTGAACAAGTGTCCATTCTGCACTGCATTCCCCAAGGGTTAGAAAAATGGCAGAAGGCTACATAGTTTATGGCATATCAGTGTGGTTTTTTTTCAGATGCAGAACTGGGAAAATAAAGATATATCTTTGTTTTATATGGATTTTCTTTAGCCTTTAGACTACTGAGCTATTCTTCAAATGCCTTTCACTAACAAAGGCTTAACATTTACCAGGGGATCAAGCAAATTCCTTAGGCATTAGAAGCATGGTTGATTAAAAAAGCCTGCATTTAGTAATTAAAACAGTGCAACTAATCCACAACTTGAATATTTTGGAAGCATATCATAGGGTGAATAACACAACTGTCAAGTAAAGAAGAGCTTTTCTCATAAAGGATCATTTCACAATGAGCATCTCCAGATCCCCTCCAGCTACAGTACACTTTTGCATAGTTGGAGATTTTTAATATTTCTTAATAGCCAATATAAATCACAAAATTTCATAACAGTGTAAGATTTCCTAGGGTTCGTTTAACACTTAGAGAGAACAGCAATTTGCTGTGTTATCCCCCTAATGCTTACATACAAGTGGTTTTGATTCAAGCAATATTATTATGATGGGGTTTTGCGATGAGCAAGGGAGACGAGCAGCCGACTCAATATGAGTGATAAATCAAGTCTCAATTTTATTGCAGTGCGCTCACACATTTATACTGTTACAGATAATTATTATGCCTACTCTTACAGCTAATTATGTCTAGTTGTCTTACTTGGCTAAGTGCTAAGAGTTATATTATCATACTCCTCCTACTTGCAGTTACTGCTACGTGCTTGGGTCCCGGCTCCCTCATGTTCTCCCACGGTGTGCTTCTTCAAAGTTGTTTGTCTCTTATCTTCAAGGACAGAATGTCCTTGCCAGATTTGCAGAACTTCCTTGTCACCATGACTTGGCAAATCTCTGAGGCCTACTCTGGCTAACTTATGTCAACTGAGCCTCATATAAGTTTTCCAGTGAAACGTGCCCGATAATCCTGCAACCATTCCCCAACAGGGTTTTTATATTGCTGGTCATCCTTTTATATGAGCTTTACCATTTCATATATTAAGTGCCTTAAAACTTTATACAGCTATATACAATTAGTCATGATAGACAAATCAGGAGGACTGGAATCCCCAAATTCATATGAAACAAGCCTCAAGGCATCAAACACTGTGAACTTAATAGTGGGAAGGCCCCCTTTCCTTTACTGTCATCTTGCTGATGGACATAGTCTTCTTTTCTCACATCTATATTACTTTATCAGAATATTCAAGTCTCACAGAACATTTGTGGCAGCCTCAGTAAGAGCACCTGCTATTTTTCAAGCCTGAATGAATGAAAGATATTTTCTTCAGTGGATTTTCAGTCAAGAAAGTAATTAGGGAATGTTATTCACAAGATTTTTTCCCCAAAAATTTCTGTTACTTCAGTCAATAAATACGTTAATCTCTCTCAATTATGTTTGTCTCTGTCAATTATGGAGGACAAGAGGTCTTGTTTGCTAGACCTTGTTTGCTAGAGGAAAATAACAAGGATACTTAATTTGTGTTAGGCATTTCAGAAACTATGACTGGGGCCACAATCACCAGGAAAGCCACTTTAGTGACTGCCATCAACCATCTCTCTTAATACTCATACACTCACTCTTCACCAGAGGAAGTCAAACTCACCATATTAGAAATGCTAAAACCTGAGGAGCATCCATTACTCCCAACAGCAACAAAAGGGAAAACACAAGTGAAGGCAGTTCCTGATATCCGACAGAGAGATTGCTCAGCAGCACCCTTCCAAGCTACCAGCAGGTATTACTTTCCCAGTTCTTCTCTTCAAGTCACATCAGTCTTCACAGACCCTCAGTCACAAGAGGAAGAAGACAAGAGAGTCTTAACGTTCACATGGAATTTAGTCCAAGAGATAAATAACAAAACTAGAAAGCTCATCTATGCCTGGCTGGCAGGAGGACATATTGCTCAGTTGTGAGGGAAAAGCTTATAATGCATTTTTGAGGGAATTTACCTTCAATTTCTTCAAGCATTAAGACAAAAGAAAGAAAAATATGGGCAATTTCATTTCTATTATCTCTGTACTATGCATACTTACGTAATATACTACAACTGACATGTAGTGTCTGCTAGCACCTTCCTATTTAAACTAATCACACTGAAACTGAACTATGTAAATTACAGTCTCTTAACAAAGGACACATAACTGCTTACCTTTACCTCCTACAAAACCATCTCTGCAGATATTCTCAAAACACACAAGAACACAAATGCACATAATCAAACCGAATTACACCAAGATGATTATTTCTGCATTGATTGAATGGTACCAGTTAATCCCTCCAATGTTCCTACAACCTTCCAGAAGAGGTGAACACAGTTTCTCTGAGAGAATTTCCCCACACTCCCAGTTGTTTTCTTGGTACTCAAGATTACTAAAACAGAAATGAAAAATATAGAGCTGGTGGGATATAGAACTACAACACAGTGGATATTTCTAAATTAATAATACAGATGAATCACCAAGATTACTTTTAGCCAATTCAAAGCCTTAACTTTGTTACAGTATCACAAGAGAAACACAAATTGCATTACAATACATCTGTAGAAAGGTAAGCATCTGAGTATTAGACAGTGAAAAACCCTAATTGGTATTTATACCTGCAGTAGAAGATGATGGTTGATCTTGGCTATTACAGAGTACAAAATGAACATTTCCTTCCTCAGCATATAGTAAATTGTGCATATGCATGTTTCTGCATATATTATATTGATGACATTAAATAAGGAATCCTTGTTTCAGGAAAAAATAGTAGGAATACACAGACAAATACGGGAGACAATCTCAGGAGGTTGGTGGTTGTGGGCTATCTTATTTTGTATACATCCTCTCATAGCAAAACAAACTGCATCATGATGTGCCTGCTTTCAACTCACTATGGAGGCCACATGACTGAACAATGACCTCAACATTTCCTTTTCCTCAAAAAATGATGCCATGGGAGAAGGCTCTTTCTGGCTTTCACCCAGGTGGGGACTTCTTTCCTCCAGGCAGGCATCTGGATGGCTGGACAGGGTCGGAGGTTGACTCCTTGTTCTTAGTGACTTAATTCAGGGCTTGGCTCTTACACAGCCCTTGTATTGTCTCCCTTGCTTCTTCATTATATTTGTTTTGGAAGCTGGGACTGAATCCTTCATGCATATGAAGTCACGGCAAGCTTTGGTTTTGGTGGGAGCAGTATCCTGTGTGAGCACACTGTGAGCTCTATCTCCCTTGCAACATGTCAACACATTTTTGCAGGCCTATAGAAAGTACTGTAATCTTAAACCATAAGCAGGGAATGGCATACTCTGTGCTGGTCCTAAATCAAAACAGTGCTATCTCTGTAAAGTATTAAAAACACTCTGGTCTTCTTCACCAGCCAGCAGCAGTGTAAGGGATACTCTTCTGCTAGCTTGGAAAACTGTCAGCCATTTTTTTCCTAGAGCAAATATTTCCTGCAGTTCTCATATAATAGTGTTTGCAATACACAAGAAGGAGGAATGGAAAGCTGAGACTTCTCCAAATGTTTCCACTGTTTGCTCATTTTAATTCCTGGGAACCATCAAATAAAGAAAGGATTTTATTTTTCACTCTGATTCCCAACTTGCTTTGGTTTTGAATCAAAAAAGTGTCACTCCTCTTCACTCTGTATTCTAATCTAGTGACAGCTTTCAATGCATTATTTCAATTAGGCTTTCAAATTTGTTCATAAGCTGTCCAGGTCACGGGGAAAATTAAAACCAAACACTGGTAATGTATTTTTGCATTACTTCTACAGGCAGTTATATTTGACTTGTATCCAGAAGCAAAGCTAGCAGGATCCACATGACTGGAAAGGGCATCATTGAAGTTTGACATTGTTTAAGCTTCTGGAAGCTCTACTCTGAACTCTGCAGCGCCTCTGTTATTTTGGGATTTCTGTGAGAGATACAGGCTTAGTAACTCTCAAACAACACACAGGTATTGGAAATTAAAAGCTCACTGCTAAACTGCGTAAGTTGTTTATGCAGTGATAACAGTTGTGTTTCCAATAATAGATTTCTCATTCATACGTACTCATGGAGATCATACATCAATAATGCCCCACTTACTATTTTCATGATTATCAGTAGTTTTGGCCTCATTCTAAAATTTGCCCCATTGCTTCCCTACACCCTCCAAGTCAAGTTTAAAAGCAAGGATAAAGATATGATTTCTCCTAATCTTGTAATCACATAGAAAAGAGAATTTTATAATTATTACAATATTATGTACCTTCCAGGAATTCAAAGTTTTTCAGCATTTGTGACACAAAAGAGAAAACCCACATTCTTTCCTCACTTTTTGCTATCTATCTCACAGCAAAAACATGATGAAAAAGCAAGATACATCATGATTCAATGTATATATCAGTCAGAGCTAAACGCATAGAACTGTAATTTATCAGTGATTAATTCACAGCAACTCATCCTGACATTCTAATTTTAGCTCATCAGCAGCTCAGGGACAGAGAAGAGCCAGCTAGAAATGCAAACATACACTTTAATCCCTTCCTGGATATTCTATAAAAGTACAAATGCAATGGCTTTTTAAAATCTGTTGACTTCTTAAAGAAGTTAAAAAATGCTTGATCAAAAAGCACTATTTACTACAGCATAAGAATTTAGGGAGTTTGCTATCATCCATGGAAACAAGCCAAGTAAGTTTGTGTGCGCTAGCTCTGAATTTTCAAACTATCAAGTGTTCAATGACTTGTAAATCTTAACTCTAAATTCCCCAGGCTTTAAAAATCCATGTACAAATATGTTTCTGCTAACTACAACAATCTTGTAGAAGTCTTGTACTGTAATTTACTTCTGTTCACACTGAAGCCAAACTGTTTTCACTTAAAAATGGGTTTGCTAAGGCATACTCCATTTCTGGTACCTTTTGTGTTAGTGCTTTGCTCTCCTTTTATGTACACTGAAGATTTTTATACAATAGTGACTAGCAATACCTTTAATTCCAGCAATGCCACAGGCAGAGAAACAAGCATCTTTCTCCTGCTCCCAGAGGCAGTTCTGTAAGATGGTGGTTCCAATGTGCAAAGATCTCACACCAGCCGCTTCACATTTTCTGTGGGCCAATTGAGAGAAAACTTCATTGCACAGAGCTGTCAATCAAGATCTTTTAACAAGTGCTACAATAAAATTCTGAAAATGACTATCCAAATTAAGCTATTATAATGCCAAATATTGCATGAAGACCTGTAAATGGTAGTAGAGTAGTAGAGTAGGCAGTTTCAGACACTGGCTAGGAGTTCTGAGGTAAAACTGAAAGGATATAATTTGCCTTTATTGCTCTCTCCATTTTTTAGATTCTATTGACCTAACTGCAGAAGAAACTGAACAAACTGTACTCTGCTGGATATTACAGACATGGTTTGATTTTTGTTTTAGTTTACAATCAGTCTGCATATCATGAAGCAGCAAACAAACTGTACTATATTTGTTAAATTAAAATTAATTTTGCTATTCAAATTACCATCATAACCGTGTACGTAATCAGGGGAAAACCATTCCCTTAGGAGACACATGAAAAATGTATTTTTTCATGTTGTTGAGTCTGCAAAGTAAGTGCTGAATACTTGCATTTCCAAATTGTATACAGATACAGTCTGCAGAGTCTTTTCTGTGGTATTGACTGTGAAACAGAAACCACAACATTCAATTTTTAAAAAAGAAAGAAAATTTTCAAAATTTATTCAGCCTCATCATTCCATTACAGCGAAGCATTCCTGTCTGCTGGATTTCTCATTTGTCTGCATGATTTCTCATTTGCTACGGTGGTATTTCCTTTTGCAATGAAATAATATTGCTATTATTTTCTCACTGTAACTAGAGATTCGTTTTACATATAGCCCATTGAAACAATTTTGATCTTTATATTCCCTTGTTAATGAACATTCAGGATTATCTACAAAGCAGTTTTTGTGAACAATTTGGAAACATCTTTTTTTTGGTGAATAATGAATTTATCAATGAGAAATAATGATGATGCAACTGAAATATTCTACTAGTCACAAAGTTTGGCAAATACTTTGGATTAAAAACTTGCAGAATTGTCAAAAATATTTAAAAGTTAAATTTAAAACATATAGTTAAAAAACAGAAAAAAGAAAGTAGAAGGGCTAAAAAGGGATGAAGAAACATTACAAACACTCAAGTACTAGAAGACCTAACCTATAAGCACAGGAAATACTAATATAAAAATGCATCCTGAGGAAACATCCATAAAAGGAAGTAGTAATGAAAGTGTTGCTTAAATACAATTGTTAAGTATAAAATAAATACTATTGTTACATATCATAAATTGTTTAAGTAAACTGATTATTTTTTTAAAGTAAAAATTTATAACAGACAACTCACAGCTGTTAAGAACTATATAGTCCAATTACTTTTGCTAGATTACCAGAGGTATTTGATTATTCATATTCTAAAAAATGTTTCCATTTTTTATTATTTTAGTTTGTGATAACAGAAATAGCTAAGCATCCCCATAGCTGAAGGAGCTACAGGAGTTTCATGTTTTCTTAAACAAACATCCATAAGAAATAACACAGATTTGGAAATTCAGAGAAGGGAATTAGACATATAAGGTTAATAATTTTTAGCTTTAGTGCTATCAGGAAGAAAAAAATCTACATGTTGCATTTCAATTTTGAGACCTCATCCATCTTTTAATCTTTCCAGTCATAGAAAAAAAAATAGTATAATAGCAAGCATAGAAACAGAACATTTTGAGCAACAGGGGGTTTGAGAGTTATACCTTTCCACTATATTTACTTGCAATCAGAGTATGAAAGCTATCTTAAATGAAGATTAGCCTTTAAGAGCCAATATCCCAGCTGCTCCTGGTATACTCAGAGTCTGACAGTCTGATTGTGTATTTAGATGCGCACTACAAGAGCCTCTAAGAGTTTTACATCTGCAATAAAAAATGTCTTAAAAAATTACTCTTGTCCTTTCCACTTTCATGTTAGGTGTCATAATGATGAAAAGAATGAAATGAAAAAGGTATCTTTTAGGGCAGAAGTCTGGGGGATGGGGAGATGCATAAATTACATCTCTTACCAGGCAGACAAATCATTAAGTCTCTGCAGAGCTCTTTGCTGCTGGAAAGAATTTGGTGCAGAGAAACCTATCCTGTTTGTATTTTGACTTAATTCTTAGTGTAAGTGAACATAGCCTAAAGATTTGTCCGTGCCCTTATTTCCCTCAAAGATGGCAATTCCTCCTGTGATAACACCATCTGGGGTGACAGGGTGAAACTGCTGTGGATCAGTTTGGACAGGGGCTATCCTTCAGTCATGGCAGGTCTTAATATTGCAACAGAACTGTGCAAGGCAGACTAAAGAACCAGCAAACTGGGCTAAAATATGTCCCTCCAATGCTGTATGTTGTTGAGCAAACACACTCAACAATACGAAGGAAGAAATGCCATCTAGAAATACAGGGGAAACCACCATATAGACAGAATTCCCTCTTCACCTGTAAACAGTCAGTCATCGAAGCTATCATTCTGCTAATACACCACGGGAGTTAGGTCTAGGGGCTAAGCTGCATTGGGAAAGTGCTGAGAAAGGCACAGGGTAAGTAAACTTTAATATCAAAAACACCAACTAACTTTCACTAACTAACTAACTCACAGCCCGAGCCCCAGCCAGAAGCTGGTGGCAGCCAATCAGGCGTGGAGGGGGCGCGGCCATGGACATTTAAACGCGGTGAGAGCAGACACTCGATTGGCGAGGCGGCGGCAGCCTCTACAGACTCCGGTGTGTGACAGGGGAGTGTAAGAGGGGGAGGCAAGCAGAAAAAAAAAAAAGAGCAAACAAACAACAGCAACAAAAAACCCAAACAAAAACTCCAACAACAAAGACAACCCCACAAAACACCAGCCAGTTCACTTCCCTGAATAGACCGGATAAAATCATGATTGGAACTCGGTCAAAGGCAATAAAAAAACCTGTGGGTACACAAACAGATGCCCCACATAAACATGCAGGCACTCAGGCAACTGGCTGTAGTGAGTGTTGGAGACTGGTAATGAGGATCAATAGAGACAACACCTGTGTTAAGTGTGACCAGATCAATGATCTGCTCAACATGTTGGCCAGATGCTTCCCACAGGGAAGTCTGCTGCCTCCCTGGGGCCCGGGTCAGAGATGTAACCAGAAGGCTGCCTAGTCTGGTACAGCCCTCTGACTACTATCCCTTAGTAATTATG
>BJBW01009947.1:222-46258 GCA_004320125.1 Scolopax mira
TTTTTTCTTTTTTCTTTTTTCTTTTTTCTTTTTTCTTTGTTCAAGACTATGGAAAAAACCCCTACTCTGTTCAATTAAGAAAACAGTGAATGACACTGGAAGCTGAATCCTCCATTGAGCCTCCTCTGAAATTAGCAAATTGCTAATGAGGTTTTCAATGAGCAGTAGATTTAAGGAAAGATTATCTTTTACAGATTTATGCTTTTTCTTTCTCAGAAAAGAGAAAGTGTCTTCCATGACACTTTCTTGGCTACGTTCTTAACTCCAGTTTTTGCTGTACTTCTAGGTGCTCACATATCCTACAGCTACTGTCTAGTCAATGTCTAGGCTTACACGCTGTCTTTATCCCTGGGTTGCACATATGGATTGTTTAATGATATATTTTGAGCTCATGATCTCATTCATAGAAGTCTTTCCTTCTACAAGGTATTCCATTTTTCTCTCTTCAAGCCACTGATTTTATGTAAAGCTTGCAAGCTTTTTATATCTTTAAGGCCTCTTCTTCCTATCTAATGTGTTTGAAATTAGCTTGAAATGATTATCAGAGAACTGCCACATACACAGACTGACTGGCACATGGTACAGTCATATAAGTCTTGTTTTCTGAAGTGAGGAAGAGACAAGTGATGCTTTTAAAAAATAAAACCAAAAAGAAGCAAACCCCAAACAAAAAAAAATCCCTATGAAAAGAGCAGTAGGTTTTTTAATAGCCCTTTGTCTAGCACAACTGGCACTACAATGTAGATAAAGAAAGATAATGTTTATAAAGGTAACTGAAACTAGTCCTGCAAAAATTCTGTTCTGAATCCTCTTAAGCCTGCAGTAGTATTTCTAAAACACAATTGAATCATTAAGAAGCAAAATCTTTCCTAAAGTTGTAAACTCTCTTTTCCCCTTATTCTTTCCATCTCTCACAGTATCATACCCTTAAGCAAATAAAACTTAGATACTTGAACTGGGACCCATTTTTACCATTTTTCAGTTGCAATGGCATTTGTGTTCTATGAAGCTCTGAAACTTTGCTATTTCAGGAAGTACAGAAAAATACTGACTTTATAAAAATTCATGGACTAATACACAAAAAAGCAAGAAAGTCCAATAAGTCAGAAATGTGTTACCTAAAGGCAAGTCAGATTTTCAAAGACATTCTCTCTTTCACTCTTTCTCACACACAAATCCATACATAGTCACATTCATCACAAACTTGGTGTCTATAGACTTTGAGTGCTAATATCAAGGAGCACTATGATCTAAAGAACTTCAGCATGCTGGCTGAAAACTGCTGGGAGGCTAAATAATCATTAATATAAAAGAGGTCATAATATATTTAACTGCTGAGAGGACTGTAGTATTCAAGGGTATAAGTGTATTTTGCCAAAACAAACTTTAAAACTGAAAACAATAATTTTACACAGTTGAAATTTTCTGTTCAAAGAGAAAAATATTGATTTTCAGATACTTTTTATTTTCTAAAGGGAAAATATAAATATAATAATTTTCTTTGAATTTGTTGATCTGATTCAGAATATTTTTCATCTTGTTGGACTGAGCCAAAGCATTTAATTATGACTTGATTCCAGAAAACAGTTGCAAATACATGAATCAATTACATTGCTCTGTCAGCAAACTGCTATAAGCCATGCTTCCAGATTGGCAGTGTTGGCCACTCTTCTGGAGAATGAAAGCTGGAATAATGCACACAGATAACATTCTGAGTTGCATGATGCTGAATAAAAGATGTAAATAACCATATGAAAAAAATTGGATATGGAACTTCCAACTAAAATTCAGATAAAACATATGCCAAAATGAATCAGTCCAGGTTGATTCAATAAACTGAAATAAACGAGACAGGTTTTTTTCTTTGCATTTTTTTTCTTCACCTGAAACTAAACAATACAGATTTGCCTGGTGAGATAATCAATCAGGAAAAATGAAAATCAGTCCACTCCTTTAGTTAGCATAAAGTAAGTTGACTATGATGTTACTTGTATATATAACTGCACACTAAATGATCTCTGCAAACTTAGTCTAAAAGAAGTATGGGAGAAAGAGTCACCTATCTGGCTGTCATCACCAAAATATAATGCAAGTAAAAAAAAAAAGGAAGCAAAATGATTTAAAAACAAAGACAAGAGGTGAATAGTGGTAATTTTGATATAATAACTGAGATATGAGAAGGGAAAAATATTACATTACAATTTGGGTGAAGAATTTAATCTATGAGACAAATCCTATGTTATCTTCACCTGGAGCCTTAGTGTGAGATACTAAGTAAAATGAGTAACTAGCACTGAAAACCTAATTTAACCTAATTTAAATTAGGTTAAAATTAACCTAAATTAGGTTAAAATTAGCCTAACTTAATACCCAGTGGGATTCAAGATTTAGTGTACGCGATGTATGTGGACACTAGAGGGAAGCACTTAACTGAGCTATAGCACTTCATAGCCCTGAAGAAAAAAATAAACCAGCCGCTCCCCTGATAGACTCTCATTTAATGGCAACATTAAAATTTTTCAGGGAGAAAACACAATTAGTGGACTAAAGAAATGAATGTAGGTTATGAGTCTTATTCTTCCTCTAATGGATATAAATGTACTCTAAAACTTCAGTTACTGTTACGGATCATGGACAACTGAGCAAATTATATATTGAACTAATCACAGGTAATGCTTATATGTCACGGTTTCATCTTTTCTTCCTTTCTCCTGTAATTGATGTTTCCTAATTTAAAAATGTTCCCTCTTTAGTACAAGTGAAAGGAAAAAATCTTTAGGGTCTGATTCACCACCTTTTATAGTTTTTATTTCTTCTCTGACATGGTAAAGGGAAGTCTTGTCTAAAGAAGCTTTTTTACTTTGTGCCAGAGTTAATGACTATAACGTATTGGATCTCATGCACAATTCATGAGAGCTGATTTAGCATTAATGCAGGTGCATAGAATGGTGAAAGCTGTTCACCTGCTCTCCCTGATGGAGGCAAAATGCTGCCATGATTTCTAACATGGAGAAACTGGAGGATGAATCAGGGAGATAAAATAAATAATGTATATATAAATGTGGCTTAAAATGCATTGTAAATGATTTATACATAGGTTGTCAAATGTCTTTCTTTAGTGGCAGGCTCATCTAGTCAATGCTAAAACACAAGGCTAGATTGTCATCCTGTTGGCAGCCCCCTGAAGCTAATTGGGACTTGATTCTTCTGCCAGTGGAATCATTGGCAGGCAATCATATGCACAATATGCTGCTTCAAATGCAATCAGAGATACGTGCATATGACTTAGCTGCATATAACTCTCTGCCTCATAATCACCTGCTAACTTATAATCACTTGATAACTTGTCACTTCTCTAACTAATTTTCTTGTAGTCTGTAGAAAGAAATTCTATCAAAGTCATTTTTTTCCCCCATGCCTATTGAAGATAGATATTGGTCTGTTGGTTCCAGTAGCCTTCAAACCTGCTGTCAAAATTGTTTTTCTTTTAAATTGGTCTCATTATAGATTTACTTTCTAATTATAAGAATAAATTTTTGCTTTCAAAATTAATATTGACAGACATTTACCATTCCTAAATGCTTCAAGTTTGTATTTACAAAGTGGTCAGTCACTATTTCCTGTTTTGTTTCTCGTTTCACCTTTTTAGCTTTTGCCCTGCTGAGGAAATACATTAACAGGGATAAGTAGGTCTAAATACTTGGAGTCTATATGCCTTGCTTAGACTATAAGTTTAATTTTTAGATGCCAATATTAAGTAGAATTCAGTAAAAAAGGCTCAGGGGGGAATCTCATCAATTTAAGTAAATACCTGAATGGAGGATTTAAAGACAATGGAGCCAGGCCCAGTGACAGGCCCAGAGAGAATGGGCACCAATTTGCACATTAGAAAACACTTTTTCATTGTGAAGGTGACCAAGCATTGGCACAAGGTGCCCAGGGACATGGTGGAATCTCCATCTTTGGAGATATTCAAAAGTGATTTGAATGTAGTGCTGAGCAACCTGCTCTGGCTGACCCTCTGATAAGCAGCAGTGTTGATCTCCACACTCATGAGAGGTGTCCACCAACCACATCTATACTGCAATTCTGAGATTCTGTGAAATGTACTATCTGAAATAAATAAGCACTTAGAAACTATTTATAGGTATATTTATATAAGAAAAATGAACATTATTTTAAACTGTAACATATATATGTAATATTAGACAATGATAAATTTAAATAGAAAATGCCTAATTATTCTTCTCAAATTTCATATAAAAGTGGTTTGCATGGTGTTAAAATTTTCACCTATATTTGGGATAAATTTTGAAACTCTTGCTGTGGGTTAGTAGGGCCTATTCTCCAGACAAGAATTTTTATGACTTAATCTCCTTGACTATCAAATAATTATTCCAAACTTTTCTGATAGATAAAATTTAGAAACTAATTCACCTATCAGTGTCTACAAAATTCTATGCCACTGTTTTAATGGAAACTTAGATTTGATATCATCAGTTATTTAAAATAAGCAAGCAAATCAAAAGATTCACACATCACCCATAAGCCACATCATAGAAACTATTTTAAAACTACCAGGAAACTTTTTTATTTGCCTGGAATATACATTGATATAGCATTGACAACTAACACTTTGTTTTGTGCAGTGGATGATGCTACATATCTGTAGAGGTCTGCATAGTCTTCCAGAGAGTGCTGATTTGTGCAGAGAATTTGCCCATAGTATGTTGTACATGTTCTACTATAAAGGCACAAAGAAGGTAGAAACAGAAGTCTCTCAGAAGAGAAGACACTCTTTATTGAAAAGTCTAATGGATCCAGAGAATGGTAAAGTATTGTTATAGCAGCATCTAGACATGTTTAATACAGAAGGTAATGTGTATAGATACACACTAGTGATTGATTGTGGTAGATCTAACTTAATCTTCATGATCTACATAAGTCACACATTCATCAGGACATATTAACAGTATTATTGCTGTGACCATGACTTCTATTATCTCTGCATCATTTTCCTGGTTCAAAAAAAAGGTGTAATTAGGAGACAAGATGATACCACCAATTAGTGGGTTCTAAGCAAGTCCTTAAATATTTATTTTGGGTTACGACTTCATTTCCTTTCCTATCAATTTAACTTCTAATTCCATTTTACTGTTCTTCCATCTCTTAGTTTCCTTCTGTACAACAAGAACTTAGTCAACCCAACACATGCAGCTGTTTGCTATGATCAGTCTAGTAGCCCAAGTGTAAGTCCGGGGCAGCCTGGTCTGTTGTGAAAGACTAAGAGGGAACTTACAGTGTTTTCTACAGTCAGGAGAGTAAAGGAATAGTTTGGATATCAGGCTTTGGTTTATGCACCAAACATTTTAGGAGAATATGTATCCTCATGTTTTTTCTTTCTCTTGATATTCTGTGCATAAACCAAGCTTCAACTTTGAGGTTTCAAATTCAGATTGAAATTACTAGCCATTGTAAACATGATTCTTTCTAGTGCTCTATATGGCAATCAAATACAGTGAATAAGTTAAGAGTAGTATTTTAATCCATGAAGAAATTTCGAATCTTAGAGAGCAGAGTGATAGCACTGGAGTTACTTTAGCAATCACCCAACTAAGGGTCCTGAGACTTCACCGCATGGTCAATGCTTGCTTATATTTTGCCTAGGAAAGTTCTATGGGTAGCCTAAAGTAATTATCCAAAAGTAACTCTCTATTTTAGGGTTGACTGAACAGATCTCTAGTTTTCACTAAATTTATCTGATTAGATCTCCATTGATTGTAATGGGAATTTAGGTTGCAAGTAAACGTCTAAATTTAGATGTCTAAATCTGCGAGCTGTACCACTCAAGGTGACTATGACTATATTGTAATAAAAAGGCACCCAAGATAGCTTTAAACTATACGGCTTGGGTAAGTCGCTTCTAATTTCACAGCAAGATTGAATTTCACTCAGAATAATATGCTGCCATGAAGGGTGACTACAATATAGGCTATTTTGGAGACCTGCAGTAATTTACTTTGGGTAATAAAAGTTTTAGCATTGACTTAAATGGGATGTTATTTGGTAACCAAGCAGTTTACCAAGCTACGCTATGCAATCTTTATGCAAAAAGTATTTATTCCTTGTGCATTATGCTAGGGATATAGAATGGATTCAGCTGGTGAAATCATAGCCACTTTGATGAAAGAATGACATACTATAATGACATTATAATAATCTTTATTTCATCTTTTATTGTATAATATTGCTTCATTTGCTTGCATGGACTTTGAACTTGACTGAGGTCATGCAGTGGCACATAGTTCATTACCATGGCTGGCTTCTGTTAAATCATAATTCAAATAGTGCATTCAAACAAAGTTATTCTTGCTTTAAATATGCAGTATTACAGTTACTGCCACAACAATTCTTCTGCAACCATGCTTAGTTTCGGTAACCTTTCTGAATAACTTTTTTGTTATTCAGAATAATATAATATTTTTGTTATAATCTTCTCTAGTATTCATTAACAGAAGGCTCTGGGGAAACCCTATTGCAGCCTTTCAGTACTTAAAGGGGGGTTATAAGAAAGTTGGAGAGACACTTTTTACCAGGGTCTGTAGTGATAGGACAAGAGGTAATTATTTTAAACTAAAAGATGGTGGATTTAGATTAGCTGTAACGAAGACATTCTTTACTATGAAGGTGCTGAGGCACGGGAACAGGTTGCCCAGATAATCTGTGGCTGCCCCATCCTTGGGGGAGTTCAAGGTCACGTTGGATGAGGCTTTGAGCAGCCTGGTTTAGTGAAAGATTTCCCTGCCCATGGCAGGGGGGTTGGAATGGATCTGTGATTCTATAAATCTTTGAATTCTGAACCATTAGGTAAAAACATTCTTTTAAGGTGTCACAGAAATTGAAAAGTAACCAATTTACAGATATTCTCCTTCAGTGATCCTCTGAAGGAGTATTTTGGTTTTTTTGGTCTTTTTGCTTTTTATATTTGAAATAATAACCATTTTCAGGCAAATCTTCTAAATTTAACAGTTCATATTTACTTTACTTTTTTTTTTGCAAATTAATAACAAATAAACACTTCTTAATCTTTTAAAGAAATTATCTTAAAAACAACTTTTTTGGCTAGGACATCATTTAGGTTGATTTGGAATTCTCCAAATTTTTATTTCAGAAGGTTCTCATTGGTCCTTTAACAATAATAGGATCACACTACACTCCCAGACTTCACTGGACGGACCATAGGTGGCCACTACTAGTGGATAGTTATGCCAAATGCTTGCAGAATTCTGTCACTAGGCAAGAAAGTGTGTGCACAGAGCAGGTTGCCTCTGTGCTATTGTCTGAGACTATCAGTTGTAACCTAGAGTGGTATTCTGACTCTTGACTTTTCAGATTTTCTGGACAGTATTACTAGTGACCAACTAGTAATTACTGACTAAATAAAGCTTCTATTAAAAAAAGGTTATGGTTCAATCTTAAATTACCTCTGTTTTTCCACTGTGGGTTTTGGATTTTTAAAATAAATTTAGCAATCTGCTTCCGTATATGCTTTTCCAGGTGTAAGTTTTGACAAGTTTTTTATATTATTCCCTTTTCTGTTATCCTCAAGTAACCTGCCCATGAAATTTATATTCACTGTCAGCTCCTTAGTACAGCTGGGGATATACTGTGAATTTTTCTTTTATACCACTGTGAAGAATAATTTGTATGGGTTTTTTTTTTTTTTTTTTTTTTTTTAAATCCCATGGCCTATTTGCATTAACTGGTAAAAAGAATTTTCTAACCTCAGATGATGGCAATGGCAGTTAAAATTCCGTATTAACTACCTGTGTTACACCAAGAGGCACATCTGATACTGAGATTCTGTCCTATTACATCCTGCATGCAAAAGTGACAGTTCTTGTTTAAGAATTACACAGTAAATATACAAAACAGGGAGAACGGGAAGCAGAACACTGGTAAAAAAAAAGATGAAAAGTGTGAGTCACCATGAGTAAATATAGAAAAGTACAGATATTCCCTAATATATGTAATCAATAATGGAGTGTAAAAAACACTCTTGATTTTTTTTTAGTAGCATTTAGACTTCCAGAGCCACACAGCAGGTTAGCAGGAAAGCCAAGAGCAGATTAAAGGAACAGGAGTTACCTCATCTTCCTTAGACATATGTAACATAGACAGCTATTTCTGAACCTCCCTTTATATTCATTGTAGAGAAAGAGACCTTTTCAGAATTCAATCCAGCTGATGTATTTAAAATGTCTATTTTAGAGTTAGAGGAATTCTGTCTTAGAACTTCATAGTCTGTAGAGACTGGATTTCTACTGATTCTACATGGAGACTGGGATGACTCAGATAAAGAGCAGACCTCTGCATTTGTCAGATGACATCCACCCTAAATCTTTTGACTAAAGGAACAGTGCTTTTCTCTCTGGACCCTGAAATCATTATGAATAAGAAGATAAGGCAAATCTAAGTAACTGCCATGCATTCTAAAATAAGTTCAAATAAACCTTTTCCTCTTCACCTAATTATACATATTCACAACTATGCCTGCTCTGAAATTCTGGAGATTCCTGACTCAACGGACTGTTTTCATAGAATCATTGAATCATCTGGGCCAGAAGAAACATTGAAAGGTCATCTAGTCCAACCCCCCTGTAGTCAGCAAGGACACCCCCAACTAGACCAGGTTGCCCATGGCCTCATCAAGCCTCACCTTGAATGTCTCCAGGGAAGGGGCCTCAACCTTGACCTATTGATGATGTATACTCATCATCAATACTGTTCTGTATTCTAACACCCTATTATCCCAGACAAGGTACAGGATTTCCAAGGGGATCATCACACACGTATATTATTTACAGTGTCATATTATCCTACTTGCATAAAAACTACCCCAATAAACTAGTGCCTAGTAAAGGAGATCCCATAATATTAGACATATGTATAGTTTCAGTTACTGACTCCTTATAAAAATCCCTTCAACCAGAAAAGATTTCCAAGGATTCTAACTTGTAATTTGTATTCCCATTATATTTAATAACTCTTTATACAATCCATCTAGGTCAGTTTAAATGAATGCCTTGTTGCTACTTAGATGATTATGGGTTGCAATTCATTTAACATGCCCAACGATTCATGTTTAATTTATTGAATTTAATGCAGTGTCTGAGTGACCTATGCATGTATAGTACTTGAAATGCATGCATACTGGCACACACAGCCCTCTGCAGTGTTTTGCTTAAGTAATCAGCTTATCAATGTGTTAGAGTTTGAGATATTGTGTGACTCTTTATGCCACTATTTAATTTAATGCTCCTTTCAGTAATGAGTCTGTCTGGGTTGACTGGCTACCTCTCAGGAGCTCCATGGTGTTTATGCCAGCAGTAATGGTTCAAAATGTGTCCAGTTCTATGATTTGTTACTTGGGCATCTGGCATGAGCCACTGACTTGTGTTTGCATCTCATTGTACTTTTGTGTTGGGAAGCTAATTAATGAGTGCACTTTGTTTACAACTGGAGGCATGAATCTTTCTTCAGTACCTGACAAGTCAAATTCAAATGGCATTTACAAGTAATAATATCTTTTGTAGAAATGATCTTTCTGTATGATAAGAATATGTAGGGTATACCTGTATCATTTCCTGAGTTTTTTGCAGTGAAGTTTTTCATTAATGTGAGGAGTGTGGGGACTGCCTCAGGGAAATTTGAGCTCTCTTAAAATCTAGAAGTTCAGGTCATTACTGTTGTCAGGCCTGTATTCTTATGCTGCCTATTAGCCTATTGTGTGTTCTGTTTCTGATAAAAGACTGTGCTTTCAGTTCTCATCCTGGTACTGAATACTTGCAAGACATGGGCAATGAAATTATTGAGGAAAAATGCTGTTGGCCTGATGAAATCCACATTATCAACAATGTTTTTCACCCAAACCACATTACTTTTGTACCTGTAAACCACAGTACCCAAGCTGATGCTTGACATCTGTGATAGCAAGTAAGAGGAAATTCATATGACATTCTTATTACCCAGTTCCAGAATTTTTTCTAGCCTCTGTCTGCATGGCCAAATTCTGCTTTTTGCATTCACTGAATTCTGTATATTGGGTTTTTTTTTCTGTTTTATGCATTTTCCTGGGGTTTAAGTCCTCATAGTAGGATAACTGAGGAGGACCTCAGTTTAATCACCTTTACTTCTGACATCTGTTAAAATACCTTAGAAAATTAGTTATATGTAAGCAACTCATTCAGAAACTTGCCATCTATGAGATTTTTTATGCTCCATCTGCTAAATATTTGGATTCTAAACTGCGAAATCTAGTTCAGAATACTTTTTCTTTCCAAATAGTTTCCATGTAAAAATCAATGTGCACTGTAGTGATTACTGAGATGTGCTAGTTTTAATTTCCTCTTAACAAATAGGCCCAAGATCCCCAAGGAGTAATGGTAATTCCGAACTCAGTCCTACACAACTTAGTTACACTAAATTATACCCTGTAGTGTGTCAGAAAATGTTAAGGGCAAAGTAGTGTGGTTGATTCTCAGCACATCAAAAGCATTCAAATGTAGGCTAGACAGATGCCTGTCAGAGGCATCTAGCAGAAAGATCCTAATATAAATTTAATGCAACTGCATTTATTGGCCCCATAAACATTTAGAGCTTATGAAGCTAAGCTATCAACTTTACAGGAGAAGAATTTGCTGGCATAGCAAACTTTTACACTGAGTACTAGTTTATTTTGAGGATCCTTGGAACACTTGTCTAGCAGAGGTAAAATGGCATAGTTCCACCACTGGAGTTATGATTTATATCAACTGACATTGTATTATATTGTATTTATTGACTTGCATTTATTTATATCGGTATCCATTTGTTTTGGAAATATTTCGATTGTGTTACTTTATTTATTTAAAATCAAACTGAAGCAACATAAACCCATAACCAACCACCTACACATACCAAGCTTGAAATGACTCGAATCTTTAGATGTAATGACTTTGAGAGAAAAAGTAGGTTCCCTTGTAGAAAACCCTTAAGAGATAAAAAAAAATATCCTATTGCCTTAAACATATAATGTAGCAAAATGATGAGAAGGCAAGAGCCAAATTTAGTGTCATTAACTCCCTTTTGTGACTGAGAATTCGTTTTTTGGACATTAAAATTGATAGTAAAATCAGAAATATGTCCCCGTGAAAAGCTGATTTTGTTGCTGTTTTACAATCTTGTAAATTGTTGACTTGTTAATTTCTCTCAAGGAAAAATAGGTCATATGTCTCTAGGGCATGCCTCTTGCCCACCTTATACAGATCTGTTGACTGTTCCCCCACAATGTCTTGCCAACTCTTACTGTCACTCTGAAGTCTGGGTTCTGCAGATTTAGGGGTCCATGTAAATATAGGGAAAGATTTAGGTAAATCCTTAATAAATATAATAAGAGTGATACAGATACTATAGCAATTGACCCCAGTCAATTTTTCCATGCTTTAAGGTCTATGAAGTTGAACTTATCAATACTAACCATAATGAATTTGCATTGTCTATGTAAACTCTCATCCAAAGACTAACATTAAAATGCTTTTGAATGTGAAGACTAAAGTTTGCCTAAAATCCTGCCTAAAATCTGAAATAAGTAGCTCCATTTCAGTTGTGATGATTGTACCTCTTTTTGACCCAAGTAAAAGTTTGGATAGTCCTGGATCGTAGATCTTCCTCTGAGACTGAGAAGTAGATCTATAATCATGGAATCATGGAATTGTCAGAGTTGGAAGAGACCTCTAGAGATCATCTAATGAATGTAATAATGCCATGTACCCCATATCCAGTTGGTTCTCTGACAAGCAAGTAGGAACTGGAGTCCCACGCCTATCCAGTAACCTGAGTATTGCATTGTTGCTTGACTGTCTGGATAACATCACTTGCTATTCTGTAGAATTCCTGTAGTGTCTAGGACATGTTCCTTAATTAACTGATATTCTGTTTTACACTTATAAAGTGAAGACAATAGTTGTAATGATATTGGGGAATAAATGCATTACAGATTTTGTATGTCTCAGCTACTACAGTAACAGGAGCAATATAATTTCCATGGAGAATCGATTTTTGCTTTGTTTTGCAATATGATTTATGCCAAATCCATGACTGAGCCTGATCTTTAGAAATATTTTCGAAGCATATTGTACCACTTTTTTCTGCCAGCTCTTGTGAGAATCCTGGGTTAGTTATATTCTGCCTGTATCACAGCTAATGGAGAGTTTATTGTCTTAAATGCATCTTCACTGGAAACAAGGCTTCCAGTCTGAGTTTTCTGTCAGAAGCCTACTGATTTCAGAACTGATATATTTCTATTGGTGGAAGAGATGTTCCTCTAATTGCCTTTTTTGATGATGTCAATATATATATTACATGTAGCTGTTAAATTGCTCAGCAACTTTAGTAATATATATCCTGTGAGATGTCACTTTCATTTCATGCTACACAGCTTTTCTTTCTTCCTTTAACTCTGTACAATAGCTTAGTTCCCTGTTCGCCTCTATGTGCTGAGGCTGTGTGATCAGAACAACAGTGGATGCAATCAAACTCACAATTATGCCGTGATTCACATTACGTAAAAGATTCATCATGCCAATTGATGTGAAATGACATGCAGTCTCTAGGCAGTGATTGCACAAGGCTTTAATCTCTCCAGACGCTGAACACTGTACCTGTAGTGGTTCAGCAAAGCTTAGTTGTAATCATTTTTGGACTAATGCCTTTCCATGGTTTCATTATGAAGAGTAGAACAATGAAGCCTTTTTTCTGCTACTTCTTTTAAATGCCAGTGTGTGCTGATTACACAGTTAGCATCCTGCATGTAGTTGCCCTTTTGGGTAGAAATGGTATGAGACTAGTGTTTTTTACCATTCAGGGGTTAGGTGTCTTACTGAATGACCTTACAGATGACAGCTTTTTAGTCTTTATACCAACATTCCTCTTTCCCTTCTTGGCCCACTGGTTTTCACTTGGAAACTTTCTAACGAAAAGTGTATACGGGTTTCTTTTAGGAGGTCAATTCAAAAAGCAGGCATTTT
The DNA here is from genome assembly GCA_004320125.1 of Scolopax mira. Classification (NCBI taxonomy): domain Eukaryota; kingdom Metazoa; phylum Chordata; class Aves; order Charadriiformes; family Scolopacidae; genus Scolopax; species Scolopax mira. Next base: position 13,290 of record BJBW01009947.1, read on the forward strand.
TGTAATTTCTAAGATGAACAAGCATCTAAAATGACATGACTCTTCTAAACATTAATTTTCAGGAAAAGTGACTCCTAATCATAGCCTACATCTTCATGTAATTTATTGTAGATGTTGAAAATTAGACTCATTATATAGACATCTTGGAAAGACTGCAAGTACTGCTCCAGATCTCTAATCCAATCAGGGAGTGACCAGTGTATGTGTGTATATCAAGAGTAAGATGTGGAGGAAAAGCATAACTCCACAAAATGGTTACTGATTGGAAACTGTGCAGTGACTGGACAGGCAGGGGTTTTCCAGCCTTGAATTCTAAGTAGAAGTAAGTGGATTTGTCTTTAATGCCTGTGAATGACAAGGAATACATAGATGCTAATGTGCATGACTAAACTCACTTTCAAAGAACTGAGTATGACTGAGTGGCACTCATTTTTCATTTGTGAATAACTTATATAGATGAAAAATCCTTTGAGACATGGATATCAAAATAAAAAATCAGAAATATGCAAATTGTTATGTCTTTGGTCAATAATTGAAAATGTTCATTTCCAAAACTGTAAAAAATTAGTCTTTGGCTATTTTGGAATTCATGCTGTGTCCTATTTCATTAAGCAGAAAATGCAGATGATTAAGGATCAGCCATAAACTGTAGTCATTGACTTCTGATAGAATACTTTGAACTTATTTGTGCTCAGAGTTCTTTTAATTAACTATTTTTTCTACAGGATCAAAGAGAACTGGAGCCAAAACCCGCTGAAAGCAGGAGATCAGATAAAGCTTAAACAAAAAATTATTTTCTGTATTTGGAAATCCCATTTTTCTATTCAGACACATACTGTAGCACAAAAGCTATGTTCCCCAGCAGAGTTATGATGCCATAAAAGACATTCTGGAGACTTCCTGAAGTCCAGCGGGGACTTTTCTGTTACTGTTTTTAACACTGCTAAAAACTGTTCATTTGCTGCAAATATGGAGAGCATTACGCAACTATAATATAGATGACTCTTTCATGAGAGAAATTTATAATTTTGCATTTTTTTTCAGAGGCAAATTATGTGTTGTATGGATCAGATATGTTGCACCAGATTGAGACCTCTGATGAACATTTGGATTCCATTTCATATTCTTGTGATTTGATTCCAATTTGTACATCACCAGTAAAGCCTCTCAAATCATGGCATACCAAAGATGTATTTATATGAAAGCACTCTGAAATTCTTCATCCATAAAAGCAGTGCATGTGCTACCTTTCTCAAAGGGGAAGAGGGTCTTTGCTCACAAGCTAGTGGAGCTCATTGTGAGACTTTTAAACTAGACTTGAAGGTCTTAGTGAGGTCTTCTCCAAGGCCTTTAACACATTTCCCCACTGCCTCATCCTAGAAAAACTGATTCATTACGGTGGTCTGTGCACACAAGTGGTCTGTGCAATGGATGGGGAACTGGCTGAGAGGACACACTCTCTGAGTGGTCGTGCATAGCTCTTTTTCAAAATGGCAACCTGTCACAAGCAGAGTCCTCTAGGGATCAATACGGGGCCCGATGGTGTTTAATAAATTCATAAGTGATCTGCATGATGAGATCAAGTGTACCCTGATGAAGTTTGTTTATGACATCAAATTGAGTGGGGAAGTGGACACTTCAGAAGAGAGAGCCACCCTGCAGGAACACCTGGAGAAGCTGAAAGAGTGGGCTAATAAGAACCTTATGAAGTTCAACAAGGACAAGTGTAAGACCTTGCACCTGGGAAAAACATAATCCAAGAGTGGAGCACAGGCCAAGTTCTACCTGTCTGGGGTGCAGCTCTGTGGAGAGGGGCCTGAACAAGCTCAATGGGAGTCAACAGTGTGTTGCTGCAGCAAAAAAGGCCAACAGGATGCTGGGTTGCATCTATATGGGCATCACAAGCAGAGACTATCCCACTCAACTCAGCACTTGTCAGGCCACACCTGGAATACTGCATTCAGTTTTGGTCCCCACCATACAAAAAAGATATGGACAAGCTGGAGAAGGTCCAGAGAAGGTCCAGAAAGATATCAAAGGACTGGGAAGCCCACCATATGAGGAAAGGCTAAGAGAATTGGGTTTGTTTGGCCTTGAGAAAAGAAGGCTTAGGGGAAACCTTATCACCACATTCCAGTATTTAAAGGGTGGCTACAAAGAAGATGGAGACTCCCTTTTTACAAGGAGTCAGACTGAAAAATGAGAGATAATGGGTGCAGGTTATTCCTGGGAAAGTTCTGATTGGACAAAAAAGTAAAATATTTTGCAATGAGAACAATCAGCCATTGGAGTAATCTCCCCAGGGAAGTGTGGATTTCCCATTACTGGACACTTTTAAGATACAGCTGGACAAAGTGCTGAGACATCTTGTCTCAACGGTGCTTTTGATGAGAAAGCTTAGACCAGATGATCCTTGAGGTTCCTCCCAACCTAGGATTCTATTATTCTATGACTCTATGATCCTATGATTTTGTACTTAACACACATTATAGATGTAGTGTTGACTGAATTTTGACCCCCAATGACATGGGCGTTTGAGTTTACAGAAAATTAGCTCATCTCTTCTGGAGAGACTCTTATGATTCAATTCAGAAAAGCATGTAGGCTCATGCTCTACTTAAGCATTAGATATGACTACTGAAGTCTATGAAACTAATTTGATGACAAGCATTTAAGTGTTTTATTTATTTGGATAAGAAGCATAGAGAACTAGAAAGCTAAAAGGAATAATTTTGGAGAGCTTTACTAGTATCTAGAGAATGATCCTCAAAAAATCTCAGAATTTGCCTGGTGCATAATCTGTGGTTTGACCTCCTCAACTATGTGCAATGGTACATAAAACATCTGTATTATGACTCCTGTTGTGAGCTGAAAGTAGCATAGTTTCATAAGCTCAATGCTGTTCCCATGCTTATATATTTCATTTTATAATTCTCACCTTCAGTAAGGCAGGAAATAGGATAACAGCTGACATAGACTTAGGAGAGACTACTCAATCTATTTAAATATGCAGATATTTCACTGGTAACATTTAAATGGTCAAAATCTATCCCAAAGGACATTTACAAGAAAACATTCATCTGGCCATTCGATTTTGATAGATGTAATTTTTTTTCTAAATGAACTTGACATGCATTATAATAGAAACATATGTCGATGGTAACAGCGTTGAGGGCCATGTGCCAGCCTTCCTTTGTTGCTCCTGATTGAACACTGGAATCCTGACTATGCTCAGGTTGTTTCCAGCTAGGACTGCAGATGCTGATTTTGGTCTACTTGTGGAGCAATAGTCATCTATGATTATATCTGTCACTAACTAGAATCTTTATCCACCTGTAATTTATTTCTGAATCAAAACAAATCTTCAGGTGGAAACTGAGATTAGAGAATCACTTAGTTCAGCTGTGAATATTATTTGTTACTTTCCCATCTCTATTTACCAGCAATTTGCCCTTTCTTCTCTCTCTGTTGATTCACAGTGTTGCACCATCACTTTGCAAGGGTCTAACTCTAGGTACGCAGCATTCCCAAGAGATACACTTTTCTTAACATTTCTTCAGGAAGCATTTTGTGATTTACATTTAGAAATACTGTAATTCACTAAGGGTCTGTGTAGTAGAGTAATGTCTTCAGAGTTGGCATAACTCAATAGGATGCTTCCAGCAACCTTTGCCTCTAACCCTAGCAGGTCTAATGCTGATGAAATCAGTAGAGCACTTCAAAGAGTATCAGCTAGTGGTATGGGAGCCTCTGGGGAGTCACTCACAGTTGTCTCCAGATAGCACCTTAGGCACCAAGTGAGTGATTGATTGTTGAATTTTGAGTATGAAGTAGTGTACTATAGAGCAGCAGGAGTTTCACAACTTTTGCCATGCTCCTGAGTGCACTAGCAGACCCTACAACCTTCTTTCCACTCCTAGCAGTTAAGCTGACAGTCTTCAAGGCTTTCTCAGATATGATGCCACTGTGTAAATGTCAATCAGACTTTCGTGAAATGAGCAAGATCTGTAAGAAGTCTCGTCAGGAATGTTGACCAATGCAACACCTGCATATAAGCTCAGGCTTGGTCCTTGCCTGGGCTATGCTGTAGGTATCCCTGTGCCTGGCCTTGGACCTAGTTGATCCTGACCTTGCCTTGCTGACTTGTCTTGTCTTGACTGCAGGCCTGCCTCATCCCTAAGGATTTGTATAGAGATCACTGGGCTGTTTAATGATGCTGGTTATCATCAGACCTGCTGCTCTTCTTGTTTGGGTCTTGAAGGATACTACCTCTGGCTGATTTGCTGTCACCTTTGGCTGCTGGCTCACTTTGGAGCAGTCCACACCTGCTGCTAAATGACAATATAAGATTCATAAAATGTAGTTAAATGAACCTAAATTAGGCCCTCCTACAGTCAATTATCTGATGTATATTTTATAATTTTCGATTATTTAGATGTTTTACTCTTTTGTGTACAGAGCTCTTCCTTTTTTTTTGCCTTGACCCATTTAAATGACTTAGAGGTTTAGGAGGACATTTGAAAATATGTAATGAATTAATATCTTCCTGATTTGCAAATTCCTTGGCTCTCACTAACTGCAGTGTCTTGTTCCTCTTTTTACCCTTATTGCTGGCAGGCCTTTGCAGCCTAATGAATATGTAAGTTTACCACAATGGCACAGAAGAAATAACCTGTAGCACCTGTAACTTGCAACTCCCTTTTTTTGTTCTACCTTAGAACTGGGAAAAATAGTAGTTGCACATATTTAATTAGAATAATATTGGTTAGAAGATGCCGGTTCATCAAAATATGCTTGTGATCAGTAGTCACTTTTGCTTCACTATAAGCTTTTAAAACAGCTTTTAAAATTTGCTATTTATTTGACTTAAGAATTATTAATGGAAACAGAGCTGAAGAAAGAATTACAATATGACATATGACAGCAGGTAAGGCACAAAGGGAAAAAAAAAACAGAAGAAGGAAAAATGAAAGAAATTAAGGAAAATGAATGAAAAGTTAAGGAAATTCTAATTAGTGCTTCCTTGAGGCAACTTTAGCAATACTCCAAACTCATGGCAGAGCCTTGTTAGTATACAATAGCTCTGTAGAAATGCATTTCCTAACAGCTGTACCCAGCTGAGATACAGCAATCTGTATAGAAGGACTGAGCCTCATCTGAAATTTCTACATTCTATATCTTCATGTTGGAATATTTAAAAATTTCATATTTTATTTTGTTGCCAGTGTGAAAATATTTCTCCCAAATCAGCCTATTCCTTCCAGAAATGATCTGAAATACCGAAAATAGAAAATAACAGATTTTTTTCTTAAGACTATGTTGGTGCTATTTGTAAAAAAGCAAACAAACCGTAAAAGCCCCCAAGAAAGACAAAAAGATAAATTTATATGTGAAAATAATGGTTTTTTACATTTGCCTCCAACTGGGATGAGAGCAATTGTTCTACCAGCTTATTAAGGTTTTAATAATGTGAAATAAAGATAGAGAGAATATATGTTTTGTTTTGTCAAAGAGTTAATGTTGTTGTTGAGACGCACGACACACACACTGACGGACACACACACAAAATTTTTGTAAGCAAAATCCCAAAATACTACCTTTATTGTTTTTACAAGCTTTTTTATATCTTTCTTAGGAATATGTGTCCATACATAATTGGTTCACTCAAAGTCCAGCAGTTCATAATTGGATAACTTTTTCCTTCTTTGTTCTGTGCTGCAACTTCGGTAACTTTCCTCTGCTGGCAGTCTGACAGCTCCTTAATCTTGTTGACTCCCTTCTTCTCAGGACTTTCAGGCCTCTTCAAGGATACACTGGTATCTGCTCAAGGTCGATGTCAAGCTCACACCAATTCCTCGGACCAGCTGAGGTTTCCCACAAGTTAACATTATATGCTACCCATACATCCTTCTCTAAAATAAAGTAGATAATAAATATGTTTCCCTTGTGCTAGTGGTATTCCTGAGTGTAATGAGAGAATGAAAGGTGAAGGGAGGTATTTGGACAGGAGGGTTCACTTTGATTTGTTGGTACGACATCACAAATCTATCTGTCTGTTCTTTACACTTTACTCTGAACAGACTGACTAGACACTGAAATACAATATATAAGCATTTGAAAAGAGCATGTACTAATCTGCTTGCTGGAGTTGAAAAATGGATGTTCTGAAGACTGCTGGAGGTTAGAAAACCCAAGCAAACAAACCAAATACAAGTCTTTTTTCTACTGAACAACTCCAAATCTCAAACACTGGTTGTGCATTGCTCTCACTTTCCTACTTATTCTCCTTTACTGATCCATATTTCATTTGCTTTTCCTGTACTTCAAATTTAGCCATCTGGCAGACTTTAGTTTTATGGATTTCTAATGTTGGTCTTAAATTGGATTATAGAATGATATGGGTTTGGAAGGAACCTCTGGAGATCACCATCATACCCTTTACTTGACCAGATCTTGAAACTAAATCTATACCAATGCTGGACTGATGTCAATAGTCATCCAGTAACTTTCTAGGCTTATATTTAGATATAACTGTGTGTGTTTAAACAAAGACAATTTAAACAATTTCTGCCATAGGTGCACAAAACTGCCAATCTGAGCTGTGCGTAACTAACTAATCAACTATGCAGACAGCACAGAATGCAAGAGTAGACACGTTCTTTGGATCCAGTCTATGAAAGTACTGAGAAATACTATTTTTTTATTAAAATTGAATAGAATTTTCTCTCAAAATACTAATATTTGTCTTCATATTAATATATCTAGATTTTGTCTTTAAGGGAAAGAGATGTTTTCAAACTTCCTCTAAGGGCTACGGTAAAAAAACCTCTAAAGAGTTTTGTTTCTGTCTTTCAACTCAGCTGTCTATACTCATACATGTGCCACAGGTTATGCCTCTGTAAGAGAGCTGGCAAACAGGAGCATGTACGTGTGCCTCAGGACCTTCCTGCTCTGGCATCATAGCACAGACTGTTGATAAAAGTGGGATTGAAGGCATCTGACTGTGTGCTAGAGCTGCTGCAGCTCAGGTACATAGTTTCTTCTGGCAACTCTGCAATTAGGATGGTGCCCTCCAGGATAGATTTGGTAATTTCTTGAACTGCTGCAACAAGAGTCACTAGAGCTCATCTTCCACATTATTAAATATTAATTGTATGCATATATACACAGAGATATGCACACAGAGTTGCCTCATCCCTTGTGTAATGCTGTATGTTTAAAAGACAAAGAAGCACTGTTGGTTTTCCGTTTCTAATAAGTCAACATCTTTGGCCTTAGAGACAGCTATTTTGTGTATCATATTAGAATTAAACATTCTTTAGAATTGCACTCCTTTATTTCACTTGGGTAGCTATGTATTTGTGTGAAAGAATTTAGATTTGATGTCATACCAATTATATATGCATATACAAAACTAGCAGCCATCTACCTCAAAAAATGTGTCCACCTATGGCTAAGTATTGTTTGTACTGCCATCAGGACAGTTGCTTTCAAGGCAAAAAATACCTGAATTTTGATGATATAGATGATAGCAGCAAGACATAGCACTACTATGACCCTCTGGTGCTTTTAGCTTTTTTATTTTGTAAAATATTTTCATATTAGTATCCATACTGGATAATTTTCAAAGGAAATATTATGAGTTAAGTGATGTGAAAAAGTACTAAATGTTTTATAAAAAAAAAGAGAGAGGAAAGAATGATTTTTTTTTCCTCATTTAATAAGAATTGTACCAAATAATTAAAACAAAATATAAATAGTAGTATACTTGCTATTATTGCTGTCATCTGCATAGCAAAGATATTACTGCACTGCTTTCTCACTGCTTTTGTCTATTTGAAGAGCTGATAGAGCAATTTACATTTTTCTTACCACAAAAAAACCCCAGCATAGGTAATTTCATCATGATATGATACTGCACAAAATCAAAACCACTTTTTGATTGAACACTCTCTTTTCATAAATGAGTCATTTAATTTTTTTCCTTTAATTCATATTTTTATTGGAATGTTTTAATTTTTTTAAAACATTTGAGTAAATGAGGGACGGATAAAGCCATTGACAGATAAGCAGAAGGAAGGCAAGACTCGTTACTGGGCCCTCTGGCTCTGCCAGTCCTGGACTTCCCTTGAACTGGCCATTTCTAATTCATGCATGGAAGAATCTCCTACGATAAATTCAAATCAATTATCCTACAATAAAAAAAGTATTTACATGCATTCAACCACTATAGTGCCAGGTCTTTTTTCAGTTTTTGTGTGTTATTAAGATGTGTCAACATATACAATTTTATAGGGTTTCTGAACTCTGAGACTGCCCTGTACAGTGTTGTCATGTTAAAGACAGCTGTTTTCCCTAAAACAGCTCACCTAGAAAGCAGCTAGATGGTACATGAAGATTTCTTGACAACAGAGTGTCAGACAAAGAGGAACATCCTTCTCCAGTATGTCCTTCCTGACATTCTCTTTTCATGTAATAGTTGTTACACCCAAGTAAAACCTGCTAACAGAGCATGGTGTGAATGCCTCTTGTGGGTTTTCCTGACTTGGACTGGTTGATCTTGCCTGATACTGTGTTGTGCCATGTAGGCATAGCAGTGCAGATCTCTCCACTGCTTCATTCCATGACATAGATATTTCCTGGGTAAATACCATTCAGGTGCCCAAAACTCCACTGGACAACTGGGCTTTCATAACACTGATTCACAAAGGACCTAGTATTAGGAGTGCATAGGTAGGGATCTACTGCTGAAATGTGGTCTTCTATGTCCTCTTTGTAAAGGAGGGGATCAGAGTGAGTCTGGAGGCAAAACCTGTGCGGCCTGATAAATAAGGATTGAAGAAGGAAGGACAATAGAGGACATTGAGTTACAATTTCTTCCAGTCTCCCTAATAAGAATGTCATGTTCCTCTGTCAGTCACAGACCCAATACAAATAGGGTTTTTTTGACCCTGTCAGTTGATTTTTTGGAAGCGCAAGGATCTAATGAATCAGTTACCATGACCCTCTCGTGCTTTTAGATGGCTTTTTCCTTCAAGACATTGTTGGGTTTTTTTCAGAACAGTTCATTTTATGACCTACTTGGTATTCAAATATCAGACTGTATAAAGCTTTACTTTATTTGCAAGACTGATTGATTCACAGGGCTCTGATTCTGCTGTCATTTCCCACTGGTTCATGATAGTAAGACATAGACAGGACAGCTAAGAAAAAGATTCTAAACTAGGTAGTTGTTCAAACTGAATAAGTACTTTGGCAAATGGTTCATTTTAGATATTTTTTTTTCTAGAATGATCTTTCTCTTTTCATTCTCTTTTTCTTGTTGATAGAGCTTTGTCACTTAGGAGCATGGAATAAATTAAATTGGTGGCCAACATTAAACCAACAAATTGAAGATTATACTAGATATGAAAAGTACTGAAGTTCACCTATCAAGCCTACCTCATTGTTAATAAAGACAGCATATCCTAATCCTAAATTAAGACAAGACTTTAAAACTAGCAACCTTGATTCTAGTAAACAACTTTTATTATGTTTTCTGTTTGGTTACACAAGTCAGCAAGGTTGCACAAGGTAGCTTAACATAAAGTAGGTACTCCTGGTGAAATCCTGCTGACACCTTTGATCGTAATCCTACAGCTTTCAAGTGGCAATTTAGCCCTGAAGTCTGTGAAATAAAATGTGTTGTAGCTTTCTCCTGTGGCAGAAAGTGACAGTATTCTTAAAAGTTGCAACAGTTTAGCAGTTTACTGGGCTTATTATACTTCATGGGTGGTGTAGCAGCTTACACCAAGTATAATGGGTATCTTTTTGTACCCAATACCAATAGAAGATTTGCTTAGATTTTCATTGCCAAAGGGGAAAGCATACAGTGGGACTGCAGCACTGTCACATACTTCACAAAAAGTAATTTTTATTGAGTTCATGGTTTTTACAAACTATTGTGATCTGATCGGTTTCCCAGAGTAGGGATTTTTTTTCTTCTCTCTTTTTTTTTTTTTTTTTTAATTTTTTTTTTTCCCCTCTTCACTAGACAGATGCATCAACAAACAGTAGGAGGGCTGGCTCATCTCCACTGATAATAGCATGCAGGATAATTTTGCCATGTGACTCACTCTCTTCTTTGACTCTAAAAGACATTTGAAAAAGAGTGGCATTAATTTAAATAGATTTCCCATAAACAGGATTTACTAAAAAAAATAAAATCCTTGCTTTAATCTCATCTTTAAAAAGTACAGGAAAGAAAAATCCTACTATGATGTTCCAGCATTTAAAAATGTTATTGAAAAATGAAAACATTCTCTTACTGAGTAAATGGAACATATTTTGGTAAATGTATTTGCAGTGAAGAATCTTTACCTTTGTGCACATCACTGCTTTCTTAGTCTGTCAAGGAAAAATAATGCTTTTTGCTACCTCCTGCTCTTTTATAGCTAGACCCTCATCTAACCTTGACCAGGGTCATGACATGGAATGAATTGATAAGACATACTTCATTTAGGATTAAATAACAATGAGACTGACAGAGCCTAGAGGGGCTTGCAATCCTAATGGAGAGTTTATCAGCACTCCTATGGAGGAAAAACAATATCACTTGGATTAGTTGTTTCCTTTGTGCCAGTCACACAAGACGAATGTACCCAGGAGGCTAGTCTAATGTGCTCTCCCAACATATTAAAGAACATCAAAGGTGCTAAATATGTGAAACAGAGAAGTATTCTTAGCTGATTTTTACTGGAATATGTGTCACTCCACTTTCTGAGCTCTTTCTTTGTTGTTCTTTTGTTAATCTATGCAGGCTCTCCTATGATCCAATGGGTTCTGTTAGGTGTGCTGTGGTATGTGAAATTTCATTGAACTTCCCTTCTAGCAGCCTAACTCCAAGCTGAGCATCCTATTTTGTGACAATCAGTTTATCAGAGATACATTTCACATATATTTCAGGAGGTCAGTAAGACACTAACATTTCTAGTTTTGGAAAGAAAAGAGAAAGTCTAAGATCTGACCAGCACTGCACATGTCAGGAGATTTTGCTGTAAAACTTGAAATCTTGAAAATCTTGAACACAAATAATGCAAAGAGTTACATGGAACTCTGTGCTTTTAAAGCCTACCTATTTTCTTCTCAAAATGCTTAGGCCAGTCTAAATTTGCACTCTAGAGACAAGCTTAGAAAAAACCTCAACTTATTCCTCACCAGCTGCATAAGTTTATGATTCCTGTTGATATCACTATTCATACATAATATTTTAAAAGCAAAATCAAATCCAAATCCAAACCTGAAAAAATGTGGCCAAAAATAATTAATGAGTCAGAATAATCTGCCTATTGATGAATCTCTGTGAAACACCACGCTATAGTTACCTGTCTGTGATCTCTCTCCTGATGTGTATGTATGTCCTTGCAGAGAAACAGTTAGTGCAGGCCAAAACCAGACCAGGAAGCATGCTAGCAGTTTAAAACTACCAGTGACGACCTGTCCATGCACTAGTTTGTGTTCTGGTCTTGTTCAGTTTACTGGTAGAGATGGAGCTTTCCTTGCCTTATGCTGATCTTTTCCTGAAGAAGAAGAGCAGTTCAGACTTGGCACTCAGGGCCTTTTATAGAGCAGGGAGAGAGAGGAACATATCCTTTTGACCAAAGGAGATAGTTTTGTTCTGCACATAGTAAAACCAGCTTTAAAACTTGCATTCATAAAATTGAACCTAACTATTTTCTAGTGAAGATCTTGAACCTGCATAAGAAATTAAAATCTACCGACATTTTTTTAAACACATAAGTAACTATATGCTACAGTTTATATCCTTATCCATTATTCAAACTGCAATTTAATTAAATGGCAATGAAAATATTATCTAGCAATCTGTGAAATTAAGAGAGTATGTTTTTCCTGTGGATTTTTCAGCAGACATCTAAATCCTATCAAGCTCATTGGGAATACTTTCTTTATTCTTACTCAGGGTAGATCTGCAATGTGAAAAGAATTTACTATTATAAAAGGAACTACCTGTATAAATGTTTGTAACAAACTGTAACATAAGATTCATTTTAATGATTCTTATGAATTTATGATAAAATTCTATTTTTGCCACAGATAACCTTTTGCAACCTTGAACAGATAATTCAAACAGTCTACTTTATTCCCCTATCTGTAAAATGGGGAAAACTGTCCTTTGTCCCAAGTTTGTAATAACTTGTTTATTAATCCTTCACATTCTTCAAGTCCATGACATGTTTGTACAGGACCTAGTTACTGGAGCTTCACTGGTAACTGTGGCTTCCACACACATTCATAACTGAAATATATAAGAGAAGCAACAGGCCAATTCTCTAGCCTAGATGGCATTTCAATATAGTAACTCCTTTTCTTGCATGCCTATCATATAACTGAAAATGATGAGCCTTTCCAAATATTTATACTCATAGATTTCAGGGGTTAGCTCTGCTAAGATCTTTACAAGCCCATCCACAGATGATATATCTCCTTCATTTAATTTTCCAGACATGTACATGATTCTATGGTGATGAATTCATAACCAAGATTAAATGACTGGAGCTTGACTGAATAAAGTCACAGTTCTACCTTTCCTAGGAAGAGCTAGAGCTCCCAGCACTTCTGCATACTCAGTTTTCATTAATTCTAGTGTAGCTGTTCCTGTTAATGCAGTTTTGCTGACCACTTCCTAAATAACTTGATCACTCTCCTACTTCTTTATTTTTTGTCACGGTATTTTCCACAGAACTGTGCTTAATAATATAAAGTAAATCTTCAGTGCCTTTCCCTTTTTCTGCTGGCCTACAAATGGATTAGGTGAGCATGTAGGACATATATTTTGATTGATCTTTCCTTTTATAGATCTTGCAGTACAATCTTTGCAATATAAACGTGGAGGTGAATATATGCTGATGGGCATCATCACCTCTGTTAAGGTGAATTTAACAATGTGTTTTGGCTGATCTAACAGCTCACTCCTGTGTTAGTGCCTGTCTACTGCCCACTCCCCTAGTCTTAAACAGAAACTTCCACTTCTTCCCTTGCACCGCTCCTGGTGCTTTTCAGGTATCTGAGGAACTGAGTCTGCTCAGTAAACCATCAGAAAACCAACACATAGCAATTTAAAAATAGTAATTTTGTTGTATCTACTTACTTACAATGATCAGCCAAATCATTGTACTGAACAGTAGTGTTCACTACAGTACTAGATCATCTTAGTCATGCAATTAATATCTTTAGAAAATCACATAGATTTTCTTCATGATTTCTCAGGCAAGAGTAGGAGGGACATTGTTGCTGAGGGTATGTAGTTGTACGGTGATAAACACTATTATCTTTAGTTTATTTGAAGTCTCACCCTAAAGGCTGACAAATGATGGTATAAAATTCATTCTTTCAATTCAAATGATTACCCACTATGAAGCTGAAATAAATGAATGTGAGTAAAATACATGGATTTTACTTTCTCTCAGTGTCTTGTGGGTAAATAGATGTACATTTCCCAAAATAATAACAATAAAAGTGATTTTTGGAAGCAGTATGAACTTAAATCAAAAGCAAATTATTTTCTTCACTCTAACTAGTCTTGAAGTGGACTTTAAAAATTTCAGATATTATTTGTCATAATTACAACACATTCCCAATTCAACAACAATTAGCAGTATGTTTAAAGTTTCCATTCGCTTATAACTCTCAGTGGTTTAGTGATATTTAGTCATCTGTTTACGACATTTTCCTGGAGAAAAAAAGTTTAGGCAACAGCTTGAATGCTTTGTAGAATATGGTCTATCTACCTATGGCTTATCTGCCACAACTAAGTATAAGTAATGCACTGAGTGTTTCTTTTAAAGAAAGTTTTGCTAAACACTGAAATAGATTTTTAGTCAGAGTTCAAAAATATTCACCCCTCTAATGTCAGTATGTAAAATACTCTCTCAATGACCTGCCAATTAATGATGAAAGTTAATTTTGAGGTGTTTTATGAGTCAGTGAGGAGGAAAAAAGAAATGATGGCAAGTTTGCTCTGATATTTTAAACCTTAAAATTAGTACTCATTGTTACAGCTAATTCTCTGAATAATTTTTATTTACATTTACATAAAATCCCTTGACATTCTGCAATTTTGATCTGTGTTTCTAAGGGATATAAATGATTCATCTTAACAAACAAATGGGATGAATACTGATACTGATAATCTAATAAACAGAACATTAAAAATGCCATGCTTTTTCTAATTCTTATGAAACAGAAATAAAGATAGGGATGATATAAAATAAAAGACAAACCGAAACAAAACAACAACTCTGTATCTTTGAGAAGGTTTCTCCCTGATTAGCTAGAAAGAACTCATATTGTGTTTTGTTTTACTTCTGAGGAAGACAGACCTAAATAAGAGATTATTCTATTGGTTAAGATTGTGTGTGTGTGTGTGTAAAGCTTATAAGTCTTTTAAAACAATTTTTATTTCAGTTGTGTATAAAGTTACAAAAGGTACTGAAACATATCTGCTGTCCTTACAGTTAGGGAAATAAATGTTGTGAAGGAGTTGTAATGCTTCCAGTTTCCATCAGAGGGTACTATAAACATGCCTAAAACTTACTTTCTTGGCTTCACCTGCAAAGAAATGGATGTTCCTTTCAGTTCAGAATTTCCTGATCATTTTCAGTGTTTATAAATTCTATGTACCATCAGATATATTTGCTTTGCTGAAAACATGAGTGGTGTTTGTAGCCTCATTAAAAACATTTGAAAACAAGTTTAACAAACATTCTCTTTTCCTTGTAAATATTCACTGGATATTCCCCTTTAACAAGGAGCCTTGTTCCAAAACGTCTGTGTGTAAAATGCCAACGTGGATGGAGGTAAAAAATGCTCCTTATGTACCAAACATCTTACACATCCTGGCAGTCAAAATACACTTTCTTTCTTTGTAGATACAGAAAGCTATTCTGTGAGCAGAGACAGAGCTTGAGGACCTGAAGTGGTATACTTGATATATCTTGTACAAACATGTTTTATAGAAAAGAAGCAGTCTCCTGCCAGTAACTGGCTGCCCTTGGGACAGAAGCTCTTTGGTATGTGAGCTGCTGGCCTGTAGTGCTGCTTCTGCCCCAGCGTCATGCTCTCCTGTGGAGCAGCTGCTCTGGGATGTGTCAAAGAGTTGTTTGCATTCCACCAGCTGGATTACTCTTCTGTGTACTTATTTTCACATTATTTTCTCAATGGCTTTTTATTCATGTGACTACTTGTGGACAGTGGATATTTGCACACCAGAGGTTTATTGATGTGCAAGGACATATTCAATATTAGTTTTCTCTCTTTTTTTAATGACAAACTTTATTCTCTTTACAGTTTTTCATCCAGACACAAAGGAGAAATTATGACATGCATCTCTGATGACAACAAGTAAGAAATAAGTAATAAGAAATAAGTAATAAGTAATAAGAAGTGAGGAGTTCATCAGCAATGCATGTGGAGCAATTTGTTCACAGGCTCTGGCAGGCCAGGTCTCTCTGAGTCCCAGCCAGGAGCAGTCTGGCTGGTGGTCAGCGGGGCCAGCCACCAGCTATTCCTTGGGGCTGTTGGCCCACAACTGGGCCTGGTTTGGTGGGGCCAGTGGCCAGGCAGGGACCATTTGTAGTGGGACCATTTATAGGGTAAGATGTTATTTGGCTTATGGATATTGTAATTGCCATATAGAAATTAAACTGTATTTGCATGGTTCATGAAAAATGCAAAACTCATGAAAAACTCATGGATTGAAATAAATACAGTTTAATAAGTAAAGCATAAGTTGGACACAGAAGCAAAGGAAAGCAAGGAATTAATTCACTGCTTCCCACCGGCAGGCAGGTGTTCAGACATCTCCAGGAAAGCAGGACTCCATCATGCATAACAGTTACTTGGGAAGACAAATGCTTCAACTCCGGATTTCCCCCCTTTCCTTCTTTATCCTCCATCTTTTATTGCTGAGCATGTCATATGGTATGGGATATCCCTTTTGTCAGTTGGGGTCAGCTGTCCTGGTTGTGTGTCCTGCCAACTTCTTGTGCACTCCCAGATTACTTGCTGGTAGGGCGGTGTGAGGAGCAGAAAAGGCCAAAACCATTAGTGCACTACCAACACTATTATCCCAAATCCAAAGCAGGTGCACTAGATGCTAACAAGAAAGCTAATCCCAGCCCAGCAGAAACCATGACAGCCCACCAGCTGTCTTTCTGCATAAAAATTTGTATCCTCAGAAACCTATGTAATTTGACTACTAATTTCACAAGGGGGTAAGTTATGAGTTCAGACTTTATGCGTAAAAATGCAATATAATGTTGGTTGTTAGTATCATCCTGATATTGAAATGATGAAGTAAAATCATTCTGATCATCTTCCTACTTCCAACCCCACAAGCATGTCCTGTATACATTAGTACACTAGAAATAGCAACTGTGTAGGAAATGGTTGAGGACATCAGAGACCCAAATTTTGTGTTTGTGAATCATTTTATATGGTTTTGCTTTTTTTTTTTCTCTTGGCTATTCAAAATTTTGTTTTGCCTAGATTTTTAGAAGCTGTGGTTTGGTTCTTGTTGACTATGGTGTTTCTTTTTGACTTGTACCTAAAAACCACTGAAAATGGATGGAAGTCAATTGCTTTCATGTCAGATTTTAGGATTAGTAAGAGAAATAGGCACCTCTGGAGCGTGTCTTTAATCACCTAATGAGTCTTTGCTATCATCTTTGAATAGAGTAAATTGCCTGTTTTTCTCCAGGAAGTGAATCTTAGTGACTAGCTTTGTCTTTGATATCTTAACATCTAAGTGACAATAGATGTATCCCATTCAAGAAACAACGAAGATGTTTGTTTTCACTCAGTGTTATGAATCACACCAGTGATTTTGAAACAAAATCACGACATCACAAAATGGCTAATGTCAGCAGAGACCTCAGGAGACTGTCTGGTCCAATGCCTCAGCTCCAGGAAAAGTCAGCTAGAGTGGGTTGCTCAGGATCATGTCCACATGGGTATGAGCAGCTCCAAGATTGGATACTCTAGAACCTTTCTGAGCATCCAGTTCCAGAAATTGATTATTTTTACGGTAATTAAAGTTTTTTTTCTTGTGTTTAAATGCAATTTCCTGTATTTCAGGAAATACATCTAGAGGTAGAAATCTTAAGGAATAGTTAAACAAAACTAAACTGGTTTACCAAATAGGGAAATAACAGTTCCCCTTTCTATTGCTATATTCATATACACTTCTATCATAATTTTGTGAAGAAACATTAAAACCAGTGTTTTAAATTATATGCAGTATCAATTTGTATTAAAACAGAAAATGAGTCATACAGTGGTAACTGAAATTTGGTAGAATGCCTATAAAGAATAATTTGAAATTATACACTGGTTAGTAATATTCTATTTTTATATATTTCTTAAGCTGAATTTTTAAGATGACATACAGACAGGACTAAAAAGTGCTTTAAATGCTTAAAGTTGTTCTGTATTTTCTATATTGTACTTTAGCTCTTTCTAATATTCTTTCTCTCCCTGGATTTGACAAAATCATTCAATGTGGAAAAGGAATTGCTTCTGACTCATTGGCTACTTACATATTTTGCAATATATTAAATTGTTAAAATATTAATTTAGGTCTGGAAACTAACATATTCCTATAGTTGGAATGTGTCTATTTATAAAATAATGCCTATGACTGTATCACAGCATAAAAATTTAGAAGGCAGGCAACATGTATAAAAATTTCACTTTCAATATGTAGTTTGTGCGTATATATGTAACTGTATATAAAAATAAACCTATATGTATGCATATACATGGATATATACACACATATATACTAGGCTATTCTTTTAAATGGAGGTAAAAATATTTACTTTAGTGACGTTATTCTTGGGAATGGATTACTAAATATTAAGCTAAATCAGAAACTGGTTCATCTGAAAAAAAACCCAAGGCCTGATTGGTTTTGCTTAATTTAGATTTTTAAACTTTAGAGATAAAGGAAAAAGTTGTATAAAACTCTACCGAATCTCACTCCATGAGAATGAGAGCCATTGTCACTGAATGTCTTTTTAACCTTCATATTTGAGTGTACTGAACTTAGTATAGTATAGAATTCTCTGTGCTATATTATGATTCTGCTGAGGTAAATAACAAAACTCCCTTTGTACTCAGTGGTACATCATTAGTCCCTCTATTTTTTACTGGGGCAGAGGCTTTTCCCTTGCTGTTACTGTATCTTCATATAAATATAGCAGCATTATTGAAAGCCTAAAGCTTCATGCCATTGCTTTGCTCATCTTCTTAAATTCAGTGCCACATGGCAGATTTCTTTGGAGCCTTATCTCTCCAGCCAAAAAGAAAAGCATGATCACAATAGTCAGCTTGGCTTTTCTTCTCATCTCTATATGCACTTCAGTGCAGGAGAAGTTCAGACACCACAGAGCTTCAAATGGTTTCTTTCAAAGGCGTTAAGAAAAGAAAGGGAAACAAATATTGACGTATTACAAAGAAGTTTTCAGCCAGTGCATGTTTATTAAGCTTACTTCGTTCTATCCAGCATATTCAAAGACATCTGATTAAACTGTCCCAAATAAAAAGGACAAAACTCTCTTCAATCTGGGCAGTACAGATAAATAATTTTGTGGAAGATTTTTATCTATAGTGGAGACTTGTTGAGGCATTTCAAACAGGCTATGCACATTGCCAAATACAGTCCTGTTCAGAATATGCTAAAATACTGAATCTGGTTAATTGGAGATAGAAAAGATTGTTTCTAATCACTACATGACATATTTTGCAATTCCTATAGATACTCAGACATGTTTCTTGCTTCAAATGTATTTCCAGCAAAATTACTGGAACAAGTCACAAGAATAATGACAGACCAATACAGCAGCTGAAATTACTGTATGGCACAGCACACAATGACCTTGCTGTGACCCTTGTTGGGGCATCCTACTTTAATCTTTGCATTCCCTAATGTTTCAGCTGTGTGATAACTTTTATTTACAGATAGATGGGAAGGGATTATTCAAAGGCACAAAGAAATATTGAATAACACTGTATTAGCTTAGAGACAGAAAAGGAGTTGACATGGTGCTCAGGGGTATGGATTAGCATTGGGTTGGTGTTGTTTTGGGTGTGGTGTGTGGTTTGTGTGGTGTTTTTTTCATTGGTTGGACTAGATGATCTTAAAAGGTCCCTTGCAACCTAGGTGATTCTGTGTGATTCTGTGACTTTTTCACTCAGATCCTTAGCTGTAAGCTCTCTTGAAGTTACCATCTAAACCTATCTGAGGATGTGTTATTTTTATGTCCACTATTTCTTTCATTATTTCAAGAAATAAATCTTTTACATAAAAGAAACATTGATTCTTTTTGAGTTAAGGAATTTAACTGCTCCTTTTTTTTCCATTGTGGTTCAGTATGAAAATCAATGGGCCCAATCACTTTTGGTTTATTCATCTGTTTATGCTTTTACACTGGTGACTAGTGAAGACTGATATTCAAACCACGTGACTAAACCAGTCACCAGAACCAAACAGTTCTATTACTTCCAATGCCTCCTTCTCCTTTTCTCTGTTCAAAAAGTTCATTCTTTGAGTTCATCTAAGATATAGGGCAAATAATAATTTAGATTCTTCTTTAGGTTTTTTTTCAAATCAGAATTGTCACCATAATTACACATCATGTTCTTCTGTTTGGAGATCGAGACTTAGAGGATGTTGCAGGAGGAGACAGAAACATTAAATCTACAACAATAGAAGAAAACTTACTGTAATCTCCTTTGAAAAATGAAATGAATAATTATTTTGATCATATTTTTCTCATTTCTCATCTCTACCACTGAGTTTGGGAAACATTCACAAACATTAATGAAAGGTGTACTTTGTGTATATATATATATATATATATATATATATATATAAATAGCCACATAAATCTGCAACTAAGAGTTCTGACCAGCCAAAAAAACCTTACTAATAAATATTTTAAAATTGTGAATTATTTAATTTCTTTCCATGTGTCCTCTTTTCTTTATTTTTCTGTTCTAAGCATTGTCTTTTCCTGCTGCTATTTACACCAATGGTTACAAATAAAAGTGATGGCTACTTACCTGCTTCATCCCCTTTAATCACATTGATTGGCCTGCTTTCCTTTGAGTATCTCTGTATGACTATCAATAGCATCATACCTTTTGCAATGAATTTGTGACCAGTGGCACTGCCTGTGGAAATTAGCTTTCTCATTTGTGGTATTTCCTTTTCATTCTCTTTCTTAATAGACCAAAACAGTTCCCAAAAATGTAAGCACCCACTGTGGTCTTCACTGAAGGGGAGGCAAAATGAATCCCACTGAAGGGAAGATTATTTTGAAGATGATGTCTTCACTGAAAAATAATTACTTTAAAATATATTAAGTGGTTCCCAAATCCACATTCAACTTTTGCCTCTTGACGTTCAGCACTACCTGTGGCTGTTACACTTCTCTACTGCCAGTAGATAATGCTGCTTGAAGCAATATGAGTGAGCACAACACAGTTTATGGCTGATTCAAGCTCACTGATGCAGCAGTTAGCAGGTTGTGTTGCTCCCTGTATACATGCCAATGCCTCTTTAACTGGAGGTGCCCACATTTTTCTAACCCTTTCATCCTGTCTCTAGGAGACAGACAATTAAATTAATTAAAGTAGGTTTTATTGCACATTTGGGAAAGTGATGGGCCTTTGTAGCTCTGGATCAGCAGTCTCTGATTTCATATTTGCATGAGCCTAATAAAGAAAACAAGACAATTGATGTAATCCCCTCTGCTGATGACATTTCTATATGGCATAACCTGATGCCATATACCTGATGGCATAACCTTCATGACCACAATGCTGCAATACATTAACTTGCCACTGCAAGTAATACTTACCTGTTTTCTGACAGTTTTGGAAGGCTTAACATGAAGCTGCTTTGTACACATCTGTATCATATGGTCAATAAAATAAGTGATGATTCCAGTCAGAATTGCTTTTTAATCAGAATTCCTCTCCAGGCTCTTCTATTTTGTGAAGGGTGCAATAAGCTTTTCATCTTTTTATATTCATTAAGTATTGATTATTTGGTTGTTTGTTTGTATCAAAAGTGGAATACCTGGCAGTTCCAGAGTGATTGGAATGTTCCCTGAGATGGAAAGAGGGGAACGTTCCACTGATTTTCTTGCAGAAGCAATCTGGCTAATTTTAATTTCAGTTTAAGAAATGCACTCTACAGTATCCCAAACATCATTCATATTGGAAGACTAGCACTTTACAAATACAATTATTAATTATCATGCTGAATTAATGTAACATTTGTACAGCATTTGGGGATCTTGACAACACTCAGTAAAGCTGTATGATTTGCAGTAACTGATTGCTTTTCAAAGAGGATAAGGTATTTATGGGAGAAGAATTTGTTGAAACTGTCTTGAAAGGAATTCTGTTATTTCAGTTTTCTCAGAGAAATTACAGTTGTTTGATTAACAAGAGTGAGAATCTGTGTAAGGCTCTATTATTACAGTTGTTCTTATTAAATGATGATAAAATATGTGGCCTTATAGGAAGTCAGAATACAGTGACTTTGTCACAACATTCTAGGTGTGACAGTCAAAGATCTTCAGGTCCATAAATAACTGAAATATTCTGTAAAACCTGTCTACTCATATGGGATTTTTTTTTCAATATTGTATTTATTTTCATGTAAAAAATTTAGCTTACCATTGAAAGAAGTCCAAAATTAATCTAATTTTCTTTTTCCTTATAGCCAACTGAAAATTGAAGAGCCTGCTATTGTTTTCTGTTTGTTGAGTGTCTTTACACTACAGCTCTGTTGCAGCAGGCTCTTACAGCCATAGTGGGGGTCTCAAGAATGAGGGTCCCTTCCCACTCACTCACTCACTTGCTCCCCTCACTCACATCCCTTCCTGCGGAGTCCTTACAGTGAAGGTGCCAGGCTTGCAGATGTGGGGACTAAGTGGCACTCCCAGCCACTTTCTTGACTCTCAGGCTTTCTACCTG
Organism: Scolopax mira; assembly: GCA_004320125.1. NCBI lineage: Eukaryota > Metazoa > Chordata > Aves > Charadriiformes > Scolopacidae > Scolopax > Scolopax mira. The sequence continues at coordinate 35,337 of BJBW01009947.1, forward strand.
CACTAGCACTCACACTCATACAGATTTAAATGGATCAATGCAAGAAGGGACCTGCTTTTATCTTTCAAAGGACCTATTTCCTGGTGGGAAAACTGAGTTCCCAGGCAATTCTATTTAAATGTGAGAAATGTAACTTGTACCCTCCCTAAATATGGTCCTTTCACCTTACAATTCCTGTCCATATGTAGTCACTTTATGGGGCAAAATATAGAATGCATCACAAACAGCTTACAATTCTCCTCTGCCAACTAAAACCCCAGTTTGTACAATGCAGTTTGTAATTTGGGTTGTAAAAACCGCTCAGTTCTTTTCCCTTAATTTTCGAGCAGCAGATCATGACAAGCTTTTACATGAGTGCCCAGATGAGAAATGCAAACCTTGCGTGTGGGATACTCATTAACTCTCATGTTGGACATTGTTGTCTTTCTGGGGTCCAAGAACCTCTTCCTCACTGTGGTCTGAAGGATCTGTGGTGCTGCAGACAAAGAAACCGGGTGTCGACTTCCTTCTGGATCCACTGGCCAGTGAGAATGAGCCAGGAGACAGGAGACAACCAGACCGTCACAGTTGATGGTTGTCCCAGTGCTGAGCTTGTACAAAGATGGACTATCCCACATACTGCTAAATCCTCTTATTAAAGCAGTAGCCAAATCAGTTTGGCCTTTGGGGTTCTTTCTTGCTCCCAGCAAAGTAAATTGGAGCTCTGCAGCAGACTTGAATGACAAAAGGATAAGGCATTAAATAGCATACTGCACAGCTTTTGTGTTACTTGAAAGAAATCCAGGCAGATCTTTGCCAGAGTGATTGTGAATGTGGTACTTTTCCAGAAGAGCTTGGAGGGCCTCAGGCTTGGCCAAAGGAGTACAAATCAGTTCAAACCTAAAATTGTGCTAAGTTTTCCAAAACGTAAATGACAGACAACAAAAAAGCACGAGAAACATGGAAGCTATAATTCAAGTTAACATCTGAGCAGAGTACAAAAGAGAGATGCAGCTGGTTAAATGAACTTTTTTTCTAAAGAAACTTCACTTGTAATTTTTTTCATATTGAATTTTAAAAATAGCTTCCACTTTACCCTTTAAGTGAACTGGAAAAGAACAAATGACAATAGCATAGTAATTTGGGGGCCAATTTTCCTTAAATACATGTTCTATTCGATATTGAACCCTTTTGATATTTGGAAGCTTCAGGACTCCGTTCTCTGAAAGAAGCTGCATAAATTGAGGAATTCTGACAATACCGTTTGGCCTAATAGCTACTTGATCAGGATTCCTTGGTGGATCACACTGTTCTGGCTGATTGGAAGGCTCTCAGTTTCACACAGTAATGCTGAAATGCCAGTCAAACTGCCATGGGTAGGGTTATGCATGCATTGTCGTTGTTAAGCCCTATTGTCAGGGTCTTTGTAATCTGGCTGTAAAATCATTCTTAACTCAGGCTACATATACAAGCCTGTAAGCACATCCACTTGACTATTTTTGCATATTTTTCAAATCACTTATTTTCTTTTGCCACCTTTTATTTTTAGTCTCTTTTTTAAGTCTTTTTTTTTTTTTTTTTTTCAGCAAGAAGAATAATGAAAGTCTTTCCCTGCAAAGCCTGATATTCAAAGTTGAGATAAAGTGATTTGTTTTTTTCAAGAAGTTCAGTTTTCTTCTGGTGCTGCTGCCAGACTAACCCTCACCAAAAGGTGTCTTTCCTCCTAAAGAAATGTCTTGAGAACACTTACAGGCTTCTGTCATGTTTGGGGCCACACTGCCAGACTTTTCAAAATGAGTTTGCAGTTGAAATTCCTGTGTCAATTCCTTGTCCTCTTCCTGCACTGACTCATTCCGGATAGTGCCATACTGCAACAGTCATTCCATTAAAATCATTTGGCATTGTTGGTATAGTAGTAAGTGAGAAAGAGCACTGTAACAGATTCTTCTAGAAATAACTGAAAATTTAGCAAAGAGAAATTTACTGTGCTGTAGTTTCTTTTGCATATTTTAATTTTTTTCTTTTCTTTTGCAAGAACTGAAGAGTTTATATATTGCTTGTCTCTCACATTATCTAATTGAACTTAATATTGGACCCTTTCTTTGCAGAGGGCAAGGAGAAGAGAAATTCTTATAAAGTGTATGCTGTATATAAGCAAAAATAGGCAGATCTTAAAAAAAACCCTTAAAGCACCACTGCTCCTTTCTCCCCTAAAGGTTTCATGCTATTTTTGCTCTTCCTTTCTTTATCTACCTGATCTGTCTTGATACTTGTGCTGTGCTCCACTATCTGATTTGGGAATATTATTCAAACTCAATATTACAGAATAATTTCTATCCTTTCACATTGATTTTGTGATTTTTTTTATATATTAAGGTTCTAAGGTTCTAATTAAAAATAATTTAAAGATATTTTAATAAAAATATTATTGAAAACCAACAATTCAGCAGCTTAATTACAGCAATATTTACATTGTTTCTAAAAATAGCCTTGTGATTCTTGATTATCTGTCATATAAAGATGAATCAGTTATTAACCCATTACCTTACAATGTATTCATCAAGTGGTTTTTTTTTTTCCTACCTGTGGCAAAATTATGCTAAAAAATAATAAATCAACCTTATTATGTTTGTAAATGACAACATGAATCATTTTTTTCAACACTGCCAACAGGACGGTTACAAAGACACAGTAAACTCTTGCCCATTGTATTTGAAGTCTATCTCTCTCAACAACTCCAGGGCACATCTTTGTCCCAAGAGATCAAGATACACCTCTGACTTGGGTCAGGCACATGGAAGGACTTAAATGTTGGGTAGATTTGGATGCAGGACCCAGTGCGGATCTGAGGATGTGGGATACTACTCCCCAACTCAACCTTTCCTCTCAGGAAGGTGGTGGAGTGCCTTGTCTCTGTTGCAGTGTGCATGCAACGGTGTAGGAAAAGTAAATGTACTACTTTTCAGTGTCTTCTTGCAATCACTTCACTTTCACTTTCACATTTCTTACCCACCACTCATTTTTTTCCTCCCCTCATCTTAGTGAATCTATACAGAGCAGGAGAAAACTGCTTCCAAATACCTGTCCTCTTAGTCAGCCTTTATAATCACCCTGGGTCTATGATGCGTCTGTTAAGTTGTGTGAATGTGTCTCGCAGTCAGCCTGGGGATGTCTGCGTGCCCATGATACAATATGATTAGCACCCTCCGGAGATCATCACCTGAAAACCAGGCATGTTACAAATTGGAGACCTTCCTGGGAGAAGTCAGAAAAATTTATGCAGTACCTGCTGGCAATTTGCCTCGCTTCAGCCAAAGATATTGATTGTTAGATGCATTAATTTTAGGAAGGAGACTTTCTCAATTTTTTTTGCAAAGAGCCAATACAAAGCTGTGAAATCATTTAGCTGACTTAACTAAGATTATTTGACAAGTAGAAGAGTTGTATTAATATAAATAAACATGTCTTTGTTTAATTGTCTTCCTTTTTCAAACAACCCTGTTTGTTAAGATCAAATGGAATGATGCTGAAACATTATTATTGGTATCTTAACACTCCCACAGAGGAAAGGTGTCAGATAAAGTAGTAAAAATATCATAAATTGGTTGAATATTAGCAAGAAAGCCTTTTCTTCTCAGGCTGTCTCTGTTTCTTAGTGGTTTTTTTTTTTTCCTTCCAAGTCTGCTCTACAGAATTTATTGCTCATTTTTGTTTCTTAAATTGGTTTGTCTCTCCTCCTTCACACTTTTCTCAGACTTTTGTCTCTCAAACTAGCACCTCCTTTCAATACTGACTTTGCAAGAAATGTGTATCTTCCAAGAAAAACAAAATTCTTTTTGGTCATCTCTACAGGGCTCTGAAGAGTTCTGAGTGGTGCAGCTTAAATGGTACCTCAAAAAGACAATGAAAATAAGAAGATAATAATAATAATAGAATAGTTATTCTGTTAGAATAAAGCAGATAGGAAAACAGAAGCTTGAGTTCAAATACCCTTGAAGACAAATTGGATTTACATGGGTGCATGTATGCATGATAGGGTGGCAGAAATGCCTCTTATAGCACTGTTTAGTGCAGTTGATGTTCTCCAGGACAATTGACAACAAACAAGCTTCACCATGGGACAATCTACTTTTTCCTCACAACTTTGTGGCTGCATCCAGATTTAATCCATGTGCCTGAAGCCATCTCTTGTTCAATATTTTGATTTAGTGTTTGGATGAAAATCTCGTAATGGTTACAGTTCAGCTCTGACTGCTGTAGAAATCCCTACACATTTGCACAGTGTCAGGTGTATCAAACCTTTAACCAAAATGAGAATCTTTATTGTGTTTCCCATCTTAAATACAAAATTTTATGATACAGTTGTCCTGGATCTGAATATCTGCCTCTTCGACCTATTTCTGAATGTCACAAAATGTGCAGGAGGATTTTTCATAGGATTTCTTTTATGAATTGATTTGCAACTCATAGTATCTGGGTGCAAGGAATACACTTTAAATGTAAAAGAAATATACTTCAGTGTGTTTTTCATAAATTTGGGGTTCCCACTATTGAAATTTGTCACTTTCTTATCCTTCCCCTTTTCCAACTGTTTTCCAACCTGTTTAGCTTATTTGTGAAAACAAATAAATAAAATAATGTTCTACTATCACAGAAATGCCTAATAGAAAGGCATCAAAGATATGGTTTATATTATCAGACTCATAAAATGGCACTTGATAAAGTGTCACATAAAAGACTTACTAGAAAGTAAGGATTTATGAATTACATGGAGAAAGAAGTGATATAAAAATGCAGTAGAGAAGAGAGACGAGGGAGATACGATTTGTCATTGTGACTGACAGTCAAAAAATAGTATTCCTGATTCTGGTAGTGAGTAGTGATATCCTCTGAGACTCACTTTTAAGATTAGTTGTCTGCCATATTCAGTATACCTTATTGATGGAAATGTGAGGAGGGACAGCCTTATAATAGATCTTGGGAATATTCCAAAGTAAGAGAGGAGTCTACTGAATGATAAAATCTTGTTCCATGTGACACTGTTGAAACAGCCAAGCCACCAGGTTGTTGACTACAAGTTCATCTTCTTCAGTAGCTCATTCATGGGTTCTTACACAGCTCCCTTGTGGCAACAGAATGTGGAGTTCAAGGTAGATAATTGCTATAGTGTAGCTAATGAAATACAGTCCAAAAATGCCAAAAGGCCAGTTGCAAACCTCAGTAAAAGCAATGACCAACCAGAGCCAAAACCCACTAAAGATTAAAGAAAACTGTCAAAAATCAACATATTTGATTTTTTTCCTAAAATATTTCTTACTTACATTCTTATAGGTTTTTTCCTTCAAAATTAAATTATTTTATTGTCTTCTTGGGAATGAAATAGCAAATGTTCTGCGTTTTGCTCTTCAGGTTTCTATGGGTTTAGTTTTGCAATAATTAATTAATTAGATTTGAACTGGAGCCTTGTTTTCAATATTACCAAATATTATGTTATTAAAATGTCCTAAACGTGTTTGTGTTGTGAACACAAACATTTGAAGAAGTAATAGTATTAAATTAGGTAAGGAAAGGCTGCTTTAGCTAAGGTCAAAGATGGTCTTCCAGACTTCTATTCCAGATTAATATTCTAAAAACTTGTGATCAAGAAAAAGTAGAAATTGTGTTTTGTAGTGGGAAAAGAAGTGCTTGTGGATGCATATGTACAACCACCTAAACAGAGAATATATAGAAATTATGTTTTAATTTAAAAATCTTTGTGCTTTCCTGTAAAATTCCTGTAAGACTTCATATAAAAATCCCAATTTTGCAGACATGGACTGTGCATGTGTTAAAGTCAATATCAATATGATATCATGGCCTTGGATATTAATATAATTGGCAGACAAACTCTCTGCAATTTAGCCAGTGCCTCTTGACAGATGATTAGGTAGCTCAAGTTCCAGTTGACAACCATTGAAGAATTCAATGACCATTCTTCTACAGAAGTCTCCAAACTCTCAGGTACTCTTATTTACAAATTATTTAATATATTAAATATATATTTTATTTTAATTGTATTTAATATATTAAATGTATTATTCATAAAAATATATGATTATATATAATAATAAATATTTAATACTTATTTACAAATACTTATTTACAAATCCTTCCTAATGAAAAAGAATTAATAATCCTGAAAAATGCAAAAAAGGATATGTAGAAAATAAACATACTCCTTGTCTAGATAGTTTCACAATTGTCCATTTAATTCCCTTCCCATTTTAATAGAAGGAATGTCCCATGATGTGTCTTTTCTACTCTTTGAGGTAAAAGCAGCAGTAGTTTCACATGAACAGTGAGATTGTACAATTTGGATATCTGTCCTTGAAATATCTCCCAAATTTACTAAACTTTGGGGTTAAGGTGTTGCTAAAAAGATCCACAAGTTTCGATTCAGCTCGATTATTGTCTTTTACATCTATTTTCAGGAAAGAATCCCTTACACCAGTAGAAGGAATTACTGAATAATGCACATCTCTTAGGAAGTTTCTTTTCTTTTTTTTTCACATTGTTGTTTCATCTCCTTGTCAAATTTCCCTGACGTCAAGTTTCCTCTCCCACCCAGAACTCCATCTTTATGTAGGCTTATAAGGATCTCTGAAGAGTCACTAGATAAAGCACAGGTAGGCTACAGTTGAATGAAAGGTTGAATGAAAGGTTACAGTATCCAAATTTGTCTTGTCATTATTAAGGGAAGGAAAGGAATTTTTGTTTGTTTGTTTGCTTATATTTTCCAAGTGCAAATTTTCTATGGCCATTAATAATAGCCCAACATTAACCCTATTGAAATTTGTCCATTGATTTTTCATGAACGTATGATTATACTAGAAAGAAAGAGACATTAAAAAAAAAAAGGTAGCTGTTTACTCTTTGCCCCAACATACTACACACACATGCATTTGGTGACAAACAAAAAAAATTCAACCCTCCAGAAAACTCCATGTACTGTAGAATATTTGTGGTCAGTAAATCCAGGCTGGCCATTTTAAAGAGATGAAAAAATATGGAAGTTCCCAAGTTCAATAAGATCATTAGGCAGAAAAAAAGTCACAAGCAAAAAAGAGCAGTGGTGTTGACAAAGAAATATTGTGAACATTTAATGGCAGTTCCAGTAGCTGCACAGTGTATTGTAGTTAAATAGTTTTGTCAGCTGCTTTTCTTGTAACCATTGGCCATGACATAGTTCTGTATAAGCCTTTGCAGGAGATAGAATCAGCTTTAATGAAATTTGAGTAGCTGACATATTAGGCAATGAATTATACTGGAAGAAATGCTCCTTGATATTTTTGATATTTTTCCAAAGGACTGTCTCTCAACTGTAATCACTTTTTCCTTACATGCATGATGTCACCAAAGACTTTAAAGAAACTAATTATTTTGACATTGACTGAAAAATAAATAGTTTAAGAGCACATGAGACTCTTTAGAAATTATTTCCTTTATCCTATATTGATAAACACTCTAAGCAACAGCACGTAGCAGAGCCTGATTTTATCAGGCTTGTGAGCTGCTGGACCAGTGAACCGCATCCTATGCAATAGGAAAATCTTACTCATTTTGCTGTTCTAACAACTTTCAATTCCATCATGGAAAAAATATTTTAGAAGACAACAAATTACAAATCAAATTTATTCATAGATATTTTTAAAATAATCTATTTTAAAAATAGTTATTTTAGTTAATGAATATCAGTTCAAATAGTTTAAATACCAGATACTGAAGTTATTTCAGCCTAAAGGAAAATCATTGTAATCTGTGCTTTGGTACCCTGAATTTAGGAATCTTCACACCCAAAAGTTCGGCTCCAGCAACCTGATTCGGAACATCTGAGATACTAACCCATTCCCTTCAGATTCAGTAGAAAGAAATAAGTGCAAACAAAAACAAGGGGGAAAGCCTAGATCTTGGGCAGAGGTTTCTTAAAGCTATCAATGGGAAATGCGGAGCACGTCGAGCTTCAGCCTGTGTTTAAAGCAGAGATACTTGATGCAAAACTGTGTATTTGGGACTTCTTCCTATTCCTTCAAGTTAGCCAGTCTATGAAGTGGGGACTCACCCTGTTTCTTAAAAAATAAAAGTTTGCTTGAGAATTTTTTGCTGCCTATCCTTAATAGTTTTTTCATCTATTTTAGACCTCAGCTCAATTTCCTTTTCAGTCTGAGGTGGATTGGACTTCTGTTTTCCACTTTATAAAAAAATACCCTCATCACCAGGTTATAAAGTAGCTGCGGAGAAGGAAGGAAAAGGTGCAAAGGGAGCAATACACTCAAACTCTCTTATTAAGATCGATTGCCAGGGGCCAAAGACTAAAAAGCAAGAAGGACATGTCTCTCCAGGTCAGTGGTTATAACACCCTGCTTGTGCTGAGGAGCAGGAGCTGTCATTGAACCAAGGAAAAAAGAAACCACAGGCTTAATGGTTTGAAGAACTTGTAGTATTATTATTTGTACTTTATTGTTGGTCTCCTTTAATATGAAAAAAAATTGGTTGGCTGGCTATCTACATCTAACTTTTTAACTTTTTTATCCTATTTTTCTTCCAACCTACTTAATAACTTTTCTACTTCACCTGAAACAAGAATTTCTCTTAATGAGACTAGAGCTTGACTAGAAAACATGAGCACAATATTTTCTCTTCTGTATGAACAAGGTTTCTGTTCTTTCTAACTCCCGACTTTGTATTCTCAGATCTGATGAAGACTATCATAAAGTTTGTATAACAACTGGAAGAAGTTCTGTATCGTCTTGGAGTTAGCACTTCTTCACTCCTAAATTGTATGGCTCTAGTGGAGTTGCACCAAATTTCAGTATCTGAAAATCTGGTTCAGTGTTTCAGTTTGCAGTTGGAAAGTGAAGTGGCAGCAGTTTTACAGAGAGTTTGTCTAGTCTTGTCAGGCCTTGCACTGCAGATGCACGTGTTTCAGATGCTTTGTTTACATTATGCTGAGTTTATTTGACTATGTTTCTTGCTTATTCATTGTCTCTTTCAAGCTTTAAACCACATCTGTGCGGGTATGATGAAAGTGAGTTTCACAGATTCATGTAGAATCATGAAAAGAAACCTCATTTTTACATTTGTAAATATAGATATTGATAATGCTTATATATGTGTCAATAGAGGAGTACCAACACCACCAGGCAATGAAATCTCTCATCATCAACAACCAATCTTGAATAGAGAATTTTCTAATAGCCCTTTTCTAACAATCTTTGCAGTACTTCAGTGCAATCAGTGCCAATCAAGATATAACAATGGAAAGGAAATCTCACCAAATGGACTTCAAAGAAGTTATTGGAAAGATTGAAGTTGGTTGACAGGATACTGTCCAGGTTCTGCAAGGCTTTCGATATTGCACTGAACAAAAGTCAGAACAGTACTAAATTAACCATATGGATTAATTGCTAACCAGCCATACAGTAGGGAGTTACTACACTGGTGTGTTTTTGCAATTTGCAGACTAATTGTTTCTTGACCCTATTCCTTTTTGTTCTTAAGCATTTTTTTTAACCTGTGACAAATAAAAGGACAATAAAGTCCTCAGCAGCAGCAACTTTAGCTGACACAAAAATAGGTCAAATGTCAAATAACAGAGTCATCAATACTTGCTTGTTAGACAGCATAAACAGATTATATGCATTTCAGTGTGTGGAAACAACATTCTCTTTTAAGAGTAAATGGAGTTCATGTCCCCTGAATGTTGGACTCCTTCCTGGAGAGATGTTACTCTAAAAAAGGTCTTGGGAGCTGTGTGAACTAGCCAGTTTAACATAAATCACCAGTTTGAAACAGTGGTATGTAGTCCTTAGAAGAGGAACCTGGAGAAGGAGTAGAGAACTGTCCTTGTTTTCTTCTGTTATGAATGCTGCTGCTCAGAAGACCTTGAGAATGGTCAGAAGAACAGAAAACATGCCTTATAGTAAGGTCCTGAAGCAGTCCACTTTGTTCAGTAAATGATAGAGTGTTTCAAGAATAACAAAAGCGCAATTTTAAGTACTTTGAACTGGAGCAAGAAATAAACTGTGAAATTCTGCCAAAAGGTTAATTAGCTATTGGTGTCAGCAACTCATTGTGGATGGTGGGAGAGCCTCACTGAAGACTTTAAAATAAAATCTGAACATTTTTCTAAAGTGTTTACTCTGATTCAAACAGAATTACTGAGCTGAAAGCAGAAATTAAATCATAAAAGTCCTATGACCTGTGTCATGCAGAAGCTCAGACTGCAATCACAGTAGTCCATTCTGGCTTTAATATCTCTAATGCTGACTTGCATATTAATGTCACAACCAATATTCATTTATTCACATAATGTGCTTACCAAATATATCTGTTATTTTATCTCTCTTTTAATAGATGATGAACTGAGATAAATATATTCTTCAGGGACATATAATGCCATAAGTATTCCAGTGTCTTGAGCACCATAGGATTATTTCTAAAGGTTTGAATCCTGTAAAAGTGTGTCCCCTCCCTCTACCAACACATGAGAACAACTGACGGTAGCTGTGAGAGTCTTACTTTGTTACATGGCTATTTAGTTCCTACGTGAACGCCAAGATTTCTAAATAATTTTCAGTTAAAGGGTCAACTGAGAGTAAAAGGCTTCAGAGTTAGCAGCAAATGTCTAGGTCCCATTTGCAAACATGTGCGTGGAGATGAGTTTTCACTGTGTATTTGTCATTTTCAGAGAAACAAATTGTTGTGGTTTTAGGCGAAATCACTGCAACTGGATCGACAGATGGCCCTTCCCCCCCCCTCCCCAAAACGAGAGGAGAGGAAGAGATAAGGAGATACAGAAGTTTAGAATGAACTAAACTACTTTAATGAAGAATTAATATTAAAATAAAAAGAAGAAAATAATGAAATGGATACAATATATACAAAACCGTATCAAGCTCCCAGGA
>BJBW01009948.1:0-28728 GCA_004320125.1 Scolopax mira
CAGCCTGTGACCTGGACAGCTGCACGTTTCTGTGGGAGCGCTGTCTGGGTTCCCACATCCATTCTCTTTAGGGTCAAGTGCAGGACTTTCCTCCGGGCGGAGACCACGGCTGAACTCTTTCCAAGGGGGTGAGGATAACCAGGAGGACTCGCCTGTCTAGCCGACAGAGCTTCGTTTCCCCTCTGCTCCTTCACAGGCCCTTGGCCACTGCCCGTGCCTGGCGTGCTCTCCCGGTGCACAGCGACTCGTTGCTGTGCCTGCGAGGTGGTCCTGCCCACGCCTCCTCCGCAGGCTGCGCACAGGCGGCCGGTTCTGGCAGGGACCAGTCACTGCTGGTGGCTTCTAAAGCCCTCAAAAAGAGCTTCCTGCCCGTCCTTCAGATTTATTTTTTTTTTGGCTGCTATTCCTTCCCGCTCTGCCACTTACTTCCACTGCAGCTGATCTCCTCGGCAACAAACACGAGGGTTGAAATATAAATAGATTTAATAGGAACCAGTATTAATCCTGATACTATAAAAGGTATACAAGAATTGTACTCAGGCCATTATATCAATAGGAAGCTGTGCACTCCCAGCAGTAGACAACAAGTATTGGACATTGTAAGTGCAATGGCTTCGGGAGGAAGGGGGGGAGGCCTCAGGGGTCTGGTGATCTCTGGACCACTGTTATCAAGGGAGAGAGAACTACACAGCAAACGTTTCTGATTTATATTGACTGTGACGTTCATGGTGTGAAATAGGTGGTCAGCCTGGGTCAAATGCCCAGGCCTTGCTCCTCCTTGTCCCTGCACCTGGCGAGGCTCAAAAACACTGAGACCTTGAATCCCATATAGCACAGGTGGCTATAAAGTAAATATTTTCATGAAGTCAGGCACTAGAGTCTTCTAAAAGCGCAGTTTTCCCCAGCATTAGAAGAAAACTTAGTCCTGTGTTGCTCAATCCGGCACAATAATGTAGCCCCAAATGTTGTTGGTTATCTTTGCTGGCAAGGGCATATTGCTGGTTGATGATCAACTCAGCATCTACCAGGATGTTAATCTGAAAAGATGGTCAACACCCAGTTTGTCCTGATGTGTGTAGCAAGGAGTGAGACTTCCCTCTTCTTGTTAAACTTTGTAAGGTTCCTGTTGGGCCGTTTCTGCAGTCTGCTGGGGTGTCTCTGAATAGCAGCAGACCCATCCACTGTATCAGCCACTCCTCCTAGTTCTGTATTGAGTGCAGACTTGTAAGGGGCACTCTCTCCCATGGTCCAGGTCATTAATGAAGATGTCAAACAGTATCAGCCCCAGTATCAAGCCCTGGTGTTGACTACTAGTTACTAGCCTCTGGGTGGTCTTTGTACTGCTGATCAAACTGTTTGAACCCAGCAGCTGAGCTGGTTTTCGGTGCACCTCACTGTCCACTTTCCCATTATGTACTGCTTCAGTTTGCCTCTGAGAATATTATGGGAGATGGTATTAAAAGCCTTGTTAAACAGGAGATAAACAACACTGCCTGCTATCCACTCTTCCACTGAGATCGTCATCTCGTCACAGAAGTCTGTCGTGTTGATTAAGTACTACTTCCCCTTCATAAAGTCATCACAATCCTCCTATTAAAAGCTGTCTGCCTCTCCCTTCGGTAAGGCTGAAGTACAGCAGCTAGATATCAAAAACAAAACTTCAGAATTTTACAGGCAAATTGTAGCCTCACATTAGGTATATTTGCTTGGGTCTTGAAGCAAATAGAAGAGAGTAAGTCCTACAGCTATAGGCTTACGCTACAACTGCTTTTTTTTTGGCTAGAATAGTATATTAAACAAGCTCTTGCCTTACAAGGCCACGTACTGGCTGTCTTGCTCCTGCCCTCACTGACCCTGTATTTTACCAGCTGTTGCTTGGTCATTATGGTGAAACTAAATAATTGGATAGATGAGACTGGAAAAATAAGCCAAGACAACGTGGGAAACTTCTTCCTTTCAGATAGATCACTTCCCACTGTGATTTACCAGCTTCACAAGCAAATGGGCTGGCTTAATAACATTTAAGCAGGAAGGGAAGAGTGTGCAAACTAGTACTGCTGCTGCTGAAATTGCTGTAGAAACAAAATATGGAACTACTGCTTGGAAATGTGGAACTACAGTACTTGGTGTACCTACTTTTGCTGGGTTTAGGGACCAGGTGAAAGAGCAGGACCCTGGAAGCCCAGGCACAGGTTGGCTTGGGCTGCTGTGAAGCTACATCCTGACTTAAATCAATAGAGCAGTTTTTAGTCTAACAGGAATATACAATATGATATCAAACATTCTGATGTATACTTCAGTATAAAAGATTGTCAAATTAGCAGCATTTGAAGTGCACAGTTTTTGGAGTGTGGATGAGTTCTTGAGTCTGACATGGTTCACTGGACAAGCTTCAGAAAGATCAGCAACTAAATCTTTGCACATCCTGTGGTTTGTAGAGCAACTGTGAATACCTGTTTTGCAAGCATGCTTTAATTTTCTTTGGTTGAAGGTGTTAATGTCTTTGTTGATGCTCCTTCACAAGAGAACAGGGTGGTAGAGATGTCTGTTTCCCTAGTGTTTTGATCAGGATTGAAGGGATGTGTTTTCCTTATAGCATAAATTAAAGGCTGGTGATAAACTGAGTTGCATAAAGAAGTTATTCCTTTTCCCAGAATGCATTGCTAGTCTGTAAGGTTCATTGTTACTCTATTTTTATTATATGTTTAATTTGCATAGTTATGTCTTAATAGCACATTGTTTAGTAATAAGAAATCAGGACCTTACTTAGATAATGTGTAACTTGTTAGTTAAGTCAAAGCTACTCAGGCTTTTTCTAGCCAGCCTTCTATTTTGTCTCTAAGATAAATTAATGAACAAACTGCCCTCTTTCCCTGTGACCCCCTCTCCCCCGTCCTGACCATTTAGACAACTGTGCTCATGCTCAGACTTTTATTGTGTTTATCTGTGTAGTGGTTAGGGACTAAGCATTTTAGACAAAAAGACTGTTTTTCAGTTTGTGCATGGGAAAACGTAAGCAGGAAACCACAGAAAATCAGTCTACCTGTAGTGTCTTGAATTTGGCAACTAAGGATGCATTCAACAGTGCTGAAATAGGGAAAATATTCTTTGTTGTTTGCAGAGAGACTCTCAAAACCTGCTACAAAGAGAAAAAAAATACTTTGATGTGAAAAAGAACAAAAATAAATCAGACAGTAAATGAAGTGGAAGAGAGCATGCAATCCCTAAATTTGTCTGGAAGTTGGCTTTGTTTTTAATTAGTTAGTATTCAGCTTCATTTGCCTGGTAATTTTGGTCAGAGCAGGTACTTGGAAGGTGTCAGAGCTGCCACATGGCTCACTGGAGAGGTGAAGCTGTCAATGAAGCATCAGCTTGAAGAGAAGTGATAAGAAATAGCAGCATGGGAAGATGATAGTATTTTCTTTACTTAAACACCCCAAAATGCCCTTTCCCTCAAAGATAGCATACCCTGTGACTGCTGTATATTCTGTTGTACATAATAGAATGAAAGTAAACAGTTAAAAAGGGATTTATCCACATAAAATATGGATTGTGCACGTTTAGAATTCCTTTCACTGTATATATCTTCACAGTAGTGAGGTGAGGTTGAAGTAGTTGAAGCAATTTTCTTCAATCTTCATTCTGATACCACAATAAGGAGGTGTAAGCCACGAGCTGTTACAGTAAGAACATGCAAAGCTCTCTTTTCCTTCCCCTCTCCCCAGGTTCTCTCTCAGGAAACGACTGGTTCTTCACTTTCAATTTTATGGTTTGGGCAAAACACACTATATTTCGGCTGAGGTCAGAGTAGCACATATATGCTTCTATTTCTGAGCAGAATATCAACATCATGTAGAACTTCACTAAATGGCTGGACTCAGTGTTGAGCAACTACAGTCTTCTTTCAAAATAATTGCTAATTTAATATGCACAGTCTAACTGTAACCATGTCTGGAAAACCTTGAAACTGTAGGTGATTTATGCTGACTTGACTTCACTTTCTAGAAATCCTTTTATTGTTTCTTCAGCAAATTTGATGAAACACTGGAGTATGTTTTTTGGCAACAAATTTACATGGTTCAAAAAAATCCAAAATGGAAATCACAGAGGACTGTTACCACAAAGCCTGGACATGAGTTGAGTATAAACCCCTGTGCTAGCAGTCAAGGATGTCATTAGTGACTGAAGTGCACATGACTTTGAACGTACCCTTGCTGTCCATTGGGCCATCTGCTTCTTCTGTCTCTTTCTGTAGAGAAAAAACAGTAACAAGAAGAAACATCAAGACTATGTTTTCTCTCCCACAGTGCCCTAGGTTTTATTCGTCTCACTTTCCTCCACTGGCCTGCAGAGAGCAGTGCATCTTCTGGGAGTCTTGAGAAGTTGTCTGAAGTACATGACTGGGTCCTGCAGGGAGGACTATCATGGCAATTTTTCTGCCCCATGTCCTTACCTCTGTGACTTTACAAGCACAACAGCTGAAACATCGATTTGTCAAACTTCTGATAAAACATATATTAGGAAATATGATAGTCAACCTGTTTGAAGTATTATAATTTTGATTAAATCAAAGATAAAGCTGGAGCTTTTTTAGTGCAGAGTTAATGCAGGTAACAACCCAGTCTCACTGACAGTTTGCTGAAGTTATTGGTCTTTTATCATGGCATTTTGAAGTGTGGAAGACAGAAGATGGAGCCTTTGGCTCTCACAATCTATGTGTTCTTAACAGAAAGTAAATAAAAAAAATTGGATTACAGTGGCCTTTCTGAAATTGCATGTGATGGTACCCCATTACACTTTGCAGTGCTAATTGATATCACTGTAGGTTGAAATATGTAACATCGACAACATGCTCAACGAAATACCCTCGATTCTGGAATAAGTGTCACCTCTTTAGCATGCGAGGGAACAAAAAAACTGTAATCTTCTTGGTCATGATGCCAAATTTGCATCTATCTCTTGTATGTATTGATCCAGTACAAGGTGCTGGTTGCTAGTTGCATAAGGGAATCATATTATGCTAATGTATTTGTGTGTTTTAAACTATGTAAGGACATTTCTGATCATTTTGGGTAGTTAATGTTTTATATGACTAAAATTAAACAAATCAAATACATGTGCAGTTATTTATAAAGGCAGAATAGTTGTAATCCTATAGTGCAAAAATCTTTTCTGCCTTATGCTAGAAAATGAAATGCTGTACTACAAGGAAAATGCACTGTTTCAAACTGTATACCAAACACCTAGTTTAAAAGCATTAGACCCTTTTCCATTATGCAATATGCAGCTTGTTTATTATATAATTAACAGAATAACTAGCATATGGTAGAACACAATAATTACACTTTCAAACATGCTTGAATAGAAAACCTCATTAATAAAACTGCTTTTCTAAAAATACTAGAATATTTTACCATACTTCTTGGAAAGTTCCTAACAGATGTCAGTGCAGCAATTAATTTGGAAATACAGTAGTGTAGCTCAGGCTCTGTGAAATGTATTTAGCAGTAATTACAGTGGTTTGAAGGGTTTTATGTTTTGTTGTTGTTTTTTTTCCCCACAAGCTCTGAACATAAACCTGAACTCTCCTTCTTGACTGCAGTCTCCCTACTTATGATCTTCTTTCTGGTTCAAAGAAGATGCTCCCTGGTTTCGAAAATTGCTATGGCACTCGGGCTCCTGGGAGTCTACAGTTACCGGGCAGCTATTGGAAACATCATATTTCCATGGCAACGTGACAGTAAAGATATTTCAAAGTAAGTTAATCAACAGATATGTAAACCGATTTCTAGAGAGGTGTTAACACTATGGGTATCAGGGGATGAGGTGGGAGGGGATGTTATGTCTAGGCTGGGATCACATTCTTATGAATAAAACTTGATTTTGTAAGTGGTCTGTACTTAGTTTTTGTGGTGCGTGCATAATTTTGATAGCCATGAAGTGTCTTTCTGCTGTCACAGATCAGAAGCCAATCAAATAAGAATTAATGTGAGAAAATTCTAATCATCATACCCTGTAGTTTTGCTGCAGAGAAACTCCAGGTATACCATCTCCTCTTGTTTTAGATGGACTTGCCGCATTTAGCAGAGCACATGTCAAACTCATTTAACAACTTCTTAGTTTTGAAAAATGATTAGATAGTAATTGGCAAAGTTGCTTTTCTGTATCTTTTGCAGGTGAGTGTTCTGCAATTTATGGCCTTTCAAGATGTAAACAAACCCTTCTTGAGGTCTAGGCTGTACTGCATTAGTGTGCTAGACATACTAAGGATTTTTATGTGGATGTTAAGTTTTTTATAGAACTAATCTGTAACTGTAAGGAAGCTATTACCTTTTTCAGCCATAGCTACTTTTGGAATGTCTGTAAGTGACTTTAATTTTCTTATAATACTTCTTAATGTTGGATTGTACCTGACGCTGCAGCCTCAAGTTTTTCTAAATACCAGAGCTGCAGAAAACTTCCAGAGTCAGTTAAGACATTTGATGAGAAGTAAGAGGCATGGAAGAGAAGTTATAAAACAATTGTCTTCCGGATGTGGTAAACTTTCTCTTGCACTCATTTTGAATTTGATGTGGATACAGATGGTTTCCATTAGAACTTCTTAATCAGGAGCCTGAGTTTCACAAGATGCGCAGAGATGGAAACAATCCTGCTGGAAAAGATCTTAGGTGATATAGGAGATCAGATATTCTAATGAGGCATGTTTTATAGCAAACACTTCTATGTATATGCATAACAAGGTATATTTACATGAATTCCATTCCATCTCTCCAAATATTGAGGATAATTCTGGTTGAATACTATTGTAAAGTTAAATTGTTCTGTTGGATGTGTAAGTAATGGTAATCTTTACTAAGTCTGCAGGATTTTGCTCTGTGTTTGAAACATGCCTGATCTCAGAGTATGACCTCTAGTTTTGTTTTGTGTTTGAGTAGAATCTTTGGAGAAGATTGGTGTCCTTGGAATAAGAAGAAAATAATGCAATGTGGGACAGATCATTAAATACAGCAATTGATCTGTAAATAAAATGCGATTAGAGAATTAAGTGGAGTACTTGAATACTAAAGGCAAAGCATTTACTAGGAACTTGTTCATTCTATGGTCAGCTCATTGATTGCAATTGTAACAAGCAACAGGCATCCTTTTTTGTTACTTCACCTTAAATAGTGAGCATGGTGATTTGCTTAAATTACATCAAACCTTTATATATCTCTGATTATGTACTGCTTTAAAAGTTACTGTCATGTTTGAATATACTCTTCAGATCCTCTGTGTAAGCTGTTTGGTGAAAGCTAAAAGGATTAGCAAACAAATTCTATGGGTCAGCCTGTGTTTTGCACCTTGGATGGGAATTGTGGTGCAGGTCTCTTGCTCGATCTCAGCAAGAATGGAGCAACAAGAAGTGTGTAACAAAACAGCTGTTGTAATAAGATAGAGTAAAAAGAGGAACATTGGTGTTCTGAGTGCTTTCAGATGTTGGGAACCCTGATCTTGAGCAGCATCAGTCAAACCCCAAATGAATCTTCCCATGGCACGCCATGGCACACAGGCCCCAGTGGTGAAGAGGTTCTGCCTTCCCGCTATACTGAGGTGCCTTTTATTTTGTGGGAAAAAAAACAACCCACAAAAAATCAACAAGAAAAACAAAACAAACCAAAATGCCCAAACAGACCAAAACAAACCCATTTGCCAGGGTCAGACAGACAAACAAACCTGCCAGGTCAGAATGTTATCAGTGTCCTAATTCCCACCAGTGCACAACACAGACCAGCACAGGAGTTCCAGCATAGTGCTGGAACACAGCTCTTGCAGTGGCTGGTCATGCTAACGTGGACTTCTCAAGACTTCTCAGGGTACAAGGCCTAATAGAGCCAGCATTGTTTGCCCAAGATCACTTAACTCCTCAAGCACATTATCTTCAGCAAGGCATACAGCATATCAAAAAAAGCTATTAAGACACTTCTTAGTAGATTTCAGATGTTAGCTGATCCTAACACTAACACTATGACATAGTGATCCTAGGTCATCTTTGTTAGATAGCTGATGTGACAAATAGTAAAAGCCTATGTAAGATGCCACCAGGAACACAGCCAGGAAATGTGTCTAGAGGTGTATTTAGTGTACTCATGATATGTAACAGATCCAGATCCAAGTGCAAGGTAGAGGTAGTTCTGAGTAATATGAGAAAAAAAGCTGTAGACAGCCACTGCAGTTTCCATACACAGTGCTTCCTTCTGTAAGACAGAGAATCTTTGCTCTGAAATGCCTCATCTCTGTACCCTTTACTGAACATAAGTGCTTTTTCTGGACGAGACAACTGCTGGAATGTGGATGAGGAAGAAGGGTGTTCTATCTTCTATGGCTTACACTAAGATAACCTCTAAATTAAAAAATGCAAGGCAGTAATTTGACTTTTCATTTTCCTCATAATTCTTTTTAAAAATGATCGTGCAATGAAAAAGATGAACATATACCATAGTGACACAAAATAATAGTAGTGCATTTACTGAGAAATGGGGTTTTAGTTAGTTTAAATTTCCATTGACCAGTTAATTTCAGTTTGTATTTAACTCATTCCATAGTGACAGATACCCAGATTTCCTGAACTTTTACTTCCAAGCATTGTTTACTTCTAAACACTAAATCACATTAATATGTTTGAATATTTTATGGTATTAATTACCACAGATAATGAAAAAGGGTACTGAATTTCTGCATTAACCAAAATCGCAGGAACTCTCTGAACTTTATTGTTTATCACACACAACTCCCACTCCTCTCCCCCCATCCCAAAGGAAAAACCCAGATGGTCTGGATATGGGGGTTTACAAAGGCTTGCTATTCAAGGGAATAAAATAGTAAAGCCCCTTTGTGTGGACCATTAGTAATGATCTTGAAAGCAAACCCACAGAACAGAGCTCTGCATCCAGGTTTGGGAAGGCCGCATCACTATTTTGAGATGGTTTTGCCTTTTTCCTTGATTCTGTGGGTACAAGAAGAAAACCAAGCATGTAAATACTGTTCATTATTTTTTCACCTCTTGCTTTTTAGTTCTCATTCCTGCATGTGGAAAAGAAAGATTGAATTCAGGCTCATTTGTTAGTAGTTGTTTGACAAGGAAGGTAACCTTCCAAAGTCTGAAAAAAACCTTAAATTTAAATTCAATTTAAAAAAGTTAAATTCAAAAAGAGGAATTTATTTTTAGAAATTTTGACTAGTGTTGTTTTCTGTAGTCAGATAGCTACACTAATTACACCAAGTGCAACTATGCTTTTACTATTTTTAGTGTCATGGTCTAATCTTCCATATGTTACTAAGTCCGGGTGACTCAAGAATTCTCGCTTCTGAGTGAGTTATATTAACTTTGTAGGAGATCATGTTTGTTCATCATTTATGTATAAAGTGACTGGTAATCCCTAAGGATAGAGTATATTAAATTAAGGATAAAATGTGTAGATAATGTGTACTTTTTTTGCTAGATAAAAAAAAATAGATTTATAATTGCATTTTTTAAATAAGCGCATTTGGTGAGTTCATTAGATTATTATTATTATAGCTTAGCTCACAGTAATATGATCTGTGACATTTTTTGCCCAGTAACAATATGTGCTTTCATTTTCTTTGTTCCCTGGGCCTTGTACTTTGAGAATAACAGGTCACAGTTCTTAAGCCTACTGGTCCTCAACAACTTTTGGACAAGATGCCTGTGTTTTCTTCAGAAACTGACTTTAACTAGAAATGAAGAGACCAATGCAATTATAGGTGCAATCAACATTGCAGAAGATACTAATTACACTTATTACTTAAAACATTATTTCTTTTCATAATGGGATTGTGTAGGGATTTGAAAAATGGAAAAAAATGTGCTGGTGTAAACCAGTATACCTAGTGTAATCATGTAAGGTAAGAAAATGTCTGAGGTGTGCAGAAATTTCAGACTGAAATAAGGATCTTCAAATTCTATCACTGTCTTTTTGGTTGGCTAAAAAGAAACATGTTTGTGTGAATATGTTGTGAAAAACCACTGAACAGCTTAAAGGGAATAGTCATTTTTAAGTCAATTTAATTACTGAAATAAAGTTTTCTATCATTGTAAGGAGTATTTTTGTGGAAACTCATTATGCTACATAAAAGGCATATTTATATGAATATATTTATGGATCTAGACCTTGAATAGTAGTAACATAAATTTATTATGGTTATGCTAATTGACATATAATTTTATTTTTATATTTTAGATAAGTTTAGTTCTGAGCACAAGCTTTTTGTTTGCTAAATTTAATTTGGAGGTATAGTAATGTAAGTATGAACAGTTTTAGAGTCTTTGTATTTGAGAACACTCTCATGAAATTGGCCAGTACTGGCCTTTGAATTTAACCTATTTGGCAGAACTGCATTGGTGTCGCACGTCTCTTGAGAGACTTTTTGACCCGTGAAATACTTATAAATAACTCATCATTCTGTTTTATTTATTTATTAATTATTATTACTTTTTTTTTTTTTTAATTTCCTCTTTAGGGGGATTACTGAAGCTCGTTTTGTTTATGTCTTTGTTCTTGGCATAATCTTCACTGGCACTAAAGATTTACTAAAGTCACAGGTTATTTCTGCAGACTCCAGCGTGAAGAGTACAGGATTATGGGAAGTGTATAGTGGATTGGTTCTACTAGCAGCCCTTCTATTTAGACCTCACAATTTACCAGTCTTGGTGTTTTGTCTGCTGATTCAGACAATGATGACAAAATATATCTGGAGACCTTTGAAATGTGATGCAGCCCAGATTACTATCATGCACTACTGGTTTGGCCAAGCTTTCTTTTATTTTCAGGTAAGCTGAATACTCTTCCTGCTACAGGGCTGGGAGGGGGAATAGTTTTTGAAAGAAATATTGCCCATTGTGAGTAAAATGCCAACTGAATCTCAGAGTGGAAGAGTTTACTCAGAATGGCATAGTTTCTAACTGTATTATTAATATTTTGTTTTCAGAATCAGGGAAAGATGCATACTTTGATAACTTATCCTCAATATATGTTTCTGAATTTCAGTGACATGGTTCTCCACATTGCAAATAAAGTTGTAATTCCAAAAAAACTTTACATAACATTGTAGCTGGAGAGATTCTTTCCACTTCTAATACTGTTGGAAACAGTGTAGCAGACTGTCTTAGGAGGGCATTTGTTAAGTTGGGAATCAGGAGGGAGAGTCTTTTTGATCTCTTGCAGAATTTCAAGGTAAGACCTGCATAGGCTTTACTTTTTGAGGTATGGCTAAGAATGTTAAAACTGCGGTCAAGCTTAGGGTACTTCCTACTCTGTTTCTGATCCTGTTAGTACTGACTGAGGATTGGTTTGACTTTGCTCTGAAAATATATGTCAAAAAAGTGTATTGCTGATGGGGATGAGATCATCATGATTCATCCCTTCCTACCCAGTTCTACCCTGAGAACGTAACATTTCTTGTTTGAATGGGTTTTGCTTGTCTTGTATATTACTGTTCAGGCAGTCAGATCTGATCATGGCATTCTGAGAATAGCCCTTAGCGGGCTGAAAGGCTGAAGGCAGGGCCCTATCAGTACTGAGATATCCAGCAAAAGCAGCTGCTCGAAATTTAATGGTGGGTAGGCTGGCAGGAAAATACTTATGGAAAAGGGACTAATAAATAAGGGATTGAATGTTTTCATAAAGTACCCATTTTCAGTGATGATGAATTCTTGGCCGAGAGTTTTACAGAATCACCAAGTCACAGAAGAGTTGAGGCTTGAAGGCACCTTTGGAGATCATTCAGTCCAACCTACCCCAGTCCAATGGCAGGTCAATCAGATCAGGCTGGTCTGGACTGTGTCCAGTCCGATTTTAAGCACCTGCAAGATTGAAGAGTTTGCAGCCTCTCTGGGCAGTTGGTCCAAGTGCTTGACCAATCTAGTCAGTAAAAATGTTTTTTCTGATGTTTAAACAGAACTTCTTGTATTTCAGTTTGTGTGTGTTGCTTTTCATCCTTTTGCTAGTCACTACTGAGTGACTGTCTAGCTACATATTTTTCATTTCCCCTCATCAGGGGATATGCTTTTTTATGATTCCTGCTGAGCTTTCTCCTTCTGAGAGTCAACAGGACCAGTGGCATTCAGATTGGTGTTTGTATGACAGATGTTTCATTCCCATCATCATCCTTGTCCCGCTTCAGTGGACTTTATCCAGTATATCCATGTCTGTTTTGTGCTGGGGACCTCAGAATTGGACCCAGGAGCCCAAATGCAATCTCACCACTTCTTAATAGAGGGAACTGGGCACCCTTCTCAACTGGCTACTGCTGCTCTCCCTAATGCAGTTGTAGGTTCTGTTGATCTTTGCACAAAGGTCAAATGGCTGGCTGATAGACAACATCTGTGCCAAGCTGCTTTCAATATGGTTAGCCTTTAGCCTGATCCAGGGCATGGATTTATACAACCCCAAGTGTGGGATTTCACATTTCCTGTTGCAGAATTTTGTGAGTTTCTTGTCAGCCCATTTCTTTAGCCTGGTGAAGTGCTTCTGAATGGCAGCAGACCCATGTGCTGTATCAACCACTCCTCACAGTTTTGTATTGTGTGCAGACTTTCTGAGGGGGGAACTCTGTCTCATTGTCCAGTTCATTAAAGAAAATGTTCAAAGGCATCAGTCCCAGTGTCAAACCCTGGCATTGACTACTAGTTACTGGCCTTGGGGTGGACTTTGTACTGCTCATCACAATCGTGTGGCCCAGCAGCTGAGCCAGCTTTCAGTGCACCTCATTGTCCACTTTCCCAGCCTGTACTGTGTCAGTTTGCCTGTAAGGATGTTATAGGAGATGGTAATAAAAGCCTCCTTGTAAGGTTAAAGTGCATTAAATACATGTAGCCTGTGTATCTTTGACCAATATGGTATGATGGAATAGAAAATAAGGGCTTTCTGAAATAATACACTTGCTGTGGAAGTGCTATTTGCCAGATTAAATTTTTTGTAGTCTCTAATCTGAGTGCTGAAAAATAACTTTTCTGGAAGAATTTCCATGAACTTTGGAAAATTTGTTCAGCTGCTTCAGAAATAACCTATCAGAGACCACCAAGAGTATGATACCTCTTTCCATTTGACTATGCCTTTGCTAAAGGGTTTTTTCTATACCACTAAAAATATATTTATTCAGGACCAGTAAAAGGTAACAGTTAGATCTGATAGTGTTTGAGTTTTTTAGTGGTTTTATACTGGTGTTAGTGAGAATATAGAAATATGTTTTCAGATTTTTCTTTTTAATGACTGATTTTTTTGTACTTTCATCTACTTTTGCAATTGAGGAGATGTTTGGGTTTTAGAAGACGCGAAGAAGTGATTTCCATTTAAATTTGCTGCATATTGTGCTGTTGGATATCCTGCATTTTCAGGGCATCCACCCCTCATCACCCTGCTGGCAATTTTGTAATTTCTTCTAGATGTGTTTCCTTTGGAAGTAATAACATCCAATATGATACAGATTTCAGCAGACTTGAAGATATTTTAAAAAATAGCTGTCAAAGTGAGTCTCTCCTGCTGTGTAAACTCAACATCCAAAGCTCAGGAAGGAGAAATTCTCCATTGCTTTGTGAGCCAGATTGCTTTGTGCATCTCCTGTCATGCTAAGATCTGTAGAATGAAGGGTGACAGTTACTTATCAAAACTTCTGGTAAA
Source organism: Scolopax mira (assembly GCA_004320125.1). Classification (NCBI taxonomy): domain Eukaryota; kingdom Metazoa; phylum Chordata; class Aves; order Charadriiformes; family Scolopacidae; genus Scolopax; species Scolopax mira. The sequence goes on from BJBW01009948.1 coordinate 13,677, forward strand.
AACAGAACAAAGCTTCTCTTCCTCCCCGCCCTCCAGGTTGTTGTTCCACATTGTGACAAATGGATTGTAGTAATCCGGCTTAGTGTTTTAGATTTTAATTTTTTGAATAAAACATTTAATCTTTTTCCTTTATCTTGTGGGAAAAATCAGGAAAGTCTTTGCTTAGTGATAGCTTTGAAATACCCTCTTTAGTTCTATGCCTTCTAGTGAAGATGCGCTTGAAGATGCAGGTGTCTCCCATTTAGTGCTACTTGTCTTGATCATGACCATCAACACTGAAGTCTTACATTTTGACTGACTTAGGAAAGGGTTTTATATCAGGCAGAGTATTTATCATTCGTTCTCAAATATTGAATAAACTTTAAGGAAGCACAACTGGTCTGTTTCTGATAGAGAAAGTTCTCAACTTCAGTATTGACCTCTGTTCAATCTGCCTTGGTACCAGCTACTCATTTGTTTACTACATCTAGAGCAAGCAATACCTATACTTGAATGCTAGGGGAGAGATGTGAAGGAAGCACAACTGTATTACTAGGCATGATGTGCACTGGCATATATTTAAATATCTTACCTGACTCTTTCCTCAAGTTCTTTGTGGTTACTGGAGCTACCGCTGTTAGACTGGCTGGGTTCAGAATGGTGCTAGGTTATTAAGTTCCAGATAGGCATAATGATACAATGTAGCATGCAAAAATGATAGCAGGTTTATGATTGAAATACAGAAATTGAAAAACACAAAATTTGTTGTTGATGTAGATCAGATTGGAACTAAATTTAAACCGTGATAGATAAATGAGGCAGAACAAGAGAAATACAAACTAAATATAAACCCCTTCCATCTGGAAATAGGAGAGAGTTTGGAGAACTACTTTTTGCATGTGTCTTGGTGTGATAATGAGGAGAAGGGGACTTCTTGCCCATGTTGTTGAGCTTCTATTAAATCTTGGTAGACAAGAGGGTATGTAATGACAAAAAGTAACTCTGTCTCACTAAGTGCGGAATGTATGTGATGGCTTTTTTGAATATGATAGCAAGTAAAACAAGCCTTGTTCAATATAGCATAATTAATGTATGAGGCAGTGTTCTTTCAAAAAAATATTTCAGGGTTCTTAAAGACTTTATGAAAGTATAGATATGAAAATCCTAAGTATGCAAATAAGCAAGGTTCATAGGAAGAGATAGTATGTGAAATACTAGTATTTTGATCCTAAGTAGAAAAAAAACCTAAGTATGAGTTGAAAACAAATTCCTTGAGTTTACACTTGGTTTTGCATTCTACACTTCATCTGTGCCAGGGGTCTGAGTTAATTTCCTCTTAGGAGTTTAGTTTAAGCAGAGTTCAAGGTCATCTTCTTCACTGAGAGGAGCTTTTGGGAGAAAAGTCTGTCCCTGAAGAGGGGACTGAAGACTGAAGAGCCTGTCCCTCTCCTTTGGGACCTGCATTTAGTCTGATGCCTTGTTGCCTGTGTTGTGTCATGGCTGTGTAAGCAGGTATGTCTGTGCCTTTCTCGTAGCTTCTTGATCCTGACCTGGACCTAGACCTGGACACGGTGGTTGGACTTCCTGGCCTAATCTTGGACCTATCTTGTCACTCCAGACTTGCTGTGTGATCCCAGGACTGTGTCTGATCCTGATTATTGTCTCTGCATCCAGTCCTGAACTGGATGTGCCACTGAGCATTCCCAGTCCTCTTGACTTGCTCTCACCTGCCTTGTTTCCCAGCTTACCGTCTCTTGCAGAACCATCTGGCCCTTGGTACTCTCTGACAATGTGAATCTAAAAATGAATCTATGAAAAAGTTATAACTTACATTTGAAGATTACACATTAACTCATTTTTCCAGACTTCTAGCAAGATTGTTGTGAATAGTAAGCAGTGGAAAAGGTTGCTCACACAGGTTATGCATCTTTATTCTTGGAGGTTTTCAAAGCTTGACTGAAAAAAGTATTGTGTTATTTAAGTGGAGTGGGGTAAAACCACTTTTTAGTCATTTTTTAGCCTTGTTTTAGTAGGTAGGGTCTTTATTTAGTGCTTTGTGTAAATTGATGAAGAGAAGCAAAGTTAAAACTATTCCAGTTTTGTCAAACGGCTGTGAAATTAGTACATGTAGCCAGAATGCTACTTCTTTGTCAGGATATTATTGCAAGCTTGAGAACATCTTGATGAATTTTTCAACAGGCTTGAATGATTGATTGTTTTTTCCTAAGCTTTGAGTTGTCCACATCTCATAAGTCATCAGTCAATTCCCATAAGTATACCATATCTTTATCATTGCAACTTGCCCTTGCATCGAAATGCATTGAAACTAAATACTTTATTTATTTATTTTAAGTATAGCAGCTCCTAAAAAAAAAATATGTTGCTGTAAATATTTCTTAAACTATTTTAGTTACGTTGGATGAAAGCTCATTAATGAAAAAAAATTCCACTTATATATTTATTAGTCTTTTGGGATTTTTTTGTTCCTACCCTGAGAGCAGTATATCTACAGAAGAGGAGAAAGAAAACACCATCTCAAAACCTTTAAGACTTTTTTGAACTTTCTGGTATTTTTTATCGCCAGAAGAGAACACGATAGTTTTGTAAGTTTTCAGAATCATTTGTATCTAATTTTTCTTGCCTTTAAGTAGAGAGATGGACTGTGTCATATACTAAAGTGACTTACAGCTTTCTCTTGTTACAATTTCAAAGCATTGTAGGATAATCTACATTGGAGAGGACTTCAGAAGGTCCACAGTTCAACTTAGAGCAATATCAAATGTGAGGTCAGACCAGTTGCTCAGGGTCTTGAAGCCTCCCAAGCATGGAGGCAGCAGAACCTTTCTGGCCAACTTTTTCCAATGACTTCATTTTTTCACCTTAAATTATTTGCTTCAAACAATTGAAATAAATTCCTAGTTCTATGCTTGTTTATAGAATTTTACTTACTAGAAAGGTGTAAAATGATGTGAAGAGCTTAGTGAAAGTGTGGTAACAGTCTGCTGTGTTAATTCAGTCATTAAAAATGGCAAAAGAATGTCAGTTTTGTCTTGGACCTCTGTACTTCTCAGTTACGTGAGAGTCAGTGAGATACTGCAAGTAATAGCTCATATTCAGTAATTGATGTGGTATCTGAAAAGTTTTCATAAAAATCATTGCAACTTTGAAGGGGATTTTGGATTGTTTTCATTGCTGTCTGTGGAGGGATTCTCCTCTGTTACTATAGCAAATGTGCTGGGTAGTTTCTCTAGACGGTGTTCTTATATTTGTGCTTTGTTGATCTAAATCACGACGGGTTATCATGGAGTGCTTTTGTGCAGTAGTGCGTTGTCTCCTGTCGCTTTCTGCCCTTACCACAATAAGCTGTTGCATTGTTTGAAATACTTGAGTGATACTTTAAAATAAAAGCAGACACTCTGAATTGTGAGTTGTTTATGTATTGTGTAGAGTATTGGAAGTTACAAGCTACAAGAATTCAGTTCAAATACATGAATTAGTCTTGGAGAAAGATATTTAACATGAATAAAAAAATGTTTCTTACTGCCTAGCAGGACCCTTCCAATAGTAGCTGTGGAGCCATCTATGAGGTTCAGCAGATTCCTGGTGAGAGTTGCATGTTTGAACACTTAACATGTAGTGCGGCCAGTTGTAAGCGTGTGGATCCAAGGGTGTGCATCCTTGCTGTCCTTGTTCTTACAGCTACATCACTTTACAATCACGGAATAGTTTAGGTTGGAAGGGACCTTAAGGGATGATCTAGTTTGAACCCCCTGCCATGGGCAGGGATAGCTCCCACTTTGACTTTTAACAAAGTCAAAGATAAGGGGAGTCAGCTGTGTGTGAAGGGAACAACAGGGTGTTGGGCAGAAGGTGCTGCTCCTACCTCCTGGTTGCTTCCTCTGCACTCACCATCTTTCAGAGGAGAGTACCCCTGTTTGCCCTGTTTGCCACTGTTACCAGTGTCACGCACTCCCAGGTGCTGCATTTACTCTTGCTCCTTCTCACATACAGTGGGATGGGAAGTTGCCACAAAGTACCAATGTCCAACCATGCATATGTGCAATTGGAGCAAACGTGTGAAGATATCTTTCAGCTCTTCATGCTGATGCTCATTCAGCCTGATGCCTCAGCTTTTCTACTCTGCATGCACCATACAGAGGAGAAGGAGGGGAGAGAAAATAATCAGATGTGGCAGGGAGAAGACGTGTTGCTGTAGACAGGGATTGGGGGAAAAGAGAGCAGGTTATCTCTCCTGTCAATCTCTACCCTTCTCTGTGGAGCATTTGCTTTTGAAGGAGCAGCATCCTGCCCTGCTCAGAAAATGCTGTACCTGACCTTTCTGCTCCTTCCATGTCCTCAGTCTGTATGCTTTAAACCTGAGGAGAAGTCTTGTTTTACAGCTTTCTTTTCCAGTCTCATCTTACAGGTTCTAAGGCACAGATAACACTTTTTCCTTAACCGGTTGTCATTAGCTTTTCTTTGCTCTGTTCCTGTCATCCCTGAAGATTACACTAAATGCATAACAATACCTATGACACTGGTGCAGTGTAACAATACTTTACTACAGTAATGCATGGTGAAGGTCAAAATGAGAAAGACAGTCGTAAGTCAAGCTTTTTCTGCTGTATGATGTCTTGGTAAAATCCATACCTTACTGTCCTCTTACAGCTTCAAGCTCCCCTTACATTCTGCGAATATCTTCATGGTAGGATTCACCTACTGATGATGACCACTGATAACAAGCTCTGAATCATTCTGTCAACATGGATTTCGTTTTTCTCCTTACATTTTAGACCTGTTTCAGGAATAGTGTTTTTGCTGTTCCTGGTGCCTTGTTACTTATGTACCTGATAAAGCTACCTTTTTTTCATGCTTTCCTGTGTGCTCTGGATTTTGTGGGCACATATTTGATGATAGTACTAGCTTTCTGGGGTAACTTGCAGTTCAAGAAGACTGCAGTTACTAATGTGAGAGATCAGATGGGAGGGAAAGGGGGAACCACCACTCCTCATGGGCTGCTGGGACTGGATCTGAGGCTATTGATGGTAACAGTCCTTACATTTGGGTTGTTCTGCTGAATCTGTAGGGGCAAAGGAGAGTTTGATGGCTGTTAGAATACTAGTGCTGTAGAAACCAATCAGCTTCTCCGGGTAGAGTAAGAATGTCTGACAGCTTTCACACTAGTCTGAAGAAACCCATCTGTGACCTGCAAAGCTAAGAAATATTCTGCCTTAATCAAAGGGTTTACTTGCTGCTTTAGGTATTTAAGTAAATTTAAAGTTAAATTTTAAAAGTTTAAATTTTAAAAAGTTTAATTAAAAAAATTAAAGTAAACCCCCCAACCAAGGGGGTTGGACTGGATGATCTCCAGAGGTCTCTTCCAACCCCATATCACTCTGTGATTTTCAGTGGTAAATGCTTCCTTCAATTATATATTATACCTTGTTATTTAGTGGTCATAGCCACTGAAAAAGAAAGCTAAGTAAAACGTACAAGTCTTGGACAGCTCTTGATATGTTCATTGCTGTATGTTCTTTTCATTTTTCTAGGTTTTAAATGCTTGTTTTAATCTGGTTACATGCAGCAACTTTGTGGGGCAGGCAGGTGGGCAGGGTAGTGTTTCACTACAGCTCTGAATCAGAGCGCTTTTGTCTCTATGGCAAGAAATATTTATTTCCTGGTGTCATTTTAGGCAATAGGCCTAACGTCTTGGGTTTGAACATGTGTGATGAAAAATGCAGGGTTTTTTTGATTGCTGTAACTGAAATCAGCAAGGGCAGCTGCTTGCTTTAAAATATCTTTTAGGTGTAATTTATTAAACAACATGTTAATTTGCAGACAAAATAAGACATGCAAAAGAGCATGCTGTTCATGCCTTCATTGGTCTGTAAATCCTAAAGAGAAGCTCTTATTTTGTAAGCTGCTTTACTGAAATTCGGATGTAAAGAATATGGCTGTAAAGTGGCTTAAAGAGTAAATCTTTAAATGGTGCAATAATTTGCACCATTCTAAATTCTAATGTGTTCTAAATGGTTCTTTGGAGATATTTAAATATTTACTTTTTTATTTCTGTTTTCAGGGAAATTCAAATGGCATTGCTACTGTGGATATTTCAGCAGGTTTTGTGGGACTAGAAAGCTATGTAGAGATACCAGCTATCTTCCTTACAGCATTTGCAACATACGCAGGACCTCTGCTTTGGGCCATTCATCTGCTGTGCTACTTGAGTTCTGAAGTTAGCAGGTAATCATGTTTTGAACTAAAGTAATGCTCCTCTATGTACTGCAGATACAAATACCATTCATATATAGAATATAGCTTTTAAAACAATTTTGTTACAATACTTTTTTTTCCATGGAAGTTAGTTTTCTATTAAGAAAATGCATGTTCTTCTTTTTGGTATGTGTTTGTGTCACCTCACTCTTCCAGTTCTTTTCTCTGCAGAAGTTTTGCACTGGGAATATACATGTATGTTTTACTAATTTTATTTCTTAATGAGTTCTCAGTTTGCTGTGCTAAATTACTTAAAATTTTATTATGGTTTTTTGTAACAGCACATGTGGTCTAAAAGCATTCTTCTTGGAACCTATTAAGTAGGAAGCCTGAAAAAGACTTTTAATAGAATTCAGACGCAACACTCTGTTCTTTGAATGTCTGCCCTTATTTGGCATAGTGACATACAACATTTTATACATAAACCAGATTTATTTTATTGTATGTTATTGCAGTCATTTGTAGCTAAAATAATTTTACTTGGGTATCTTGTGTAGCAGATGGGCTAATGTAAAAGGAATTGGTGCTTTTGGAATTTTGAGAAGACAAAGTTGGAAAATGCTTACGTAACTTAGAATGTGCATGTAAAATCCAAATGGACTCTCTGTTACTACATTTTACTTATCATCCATGGCATTCAAAATGAGAGATGCAGTATGTTAAAACAGAGGAGTTGTAAGTTCCTATACAGATCATATAGTATCAGTGCACAATTGCAAAAGCTTGATATATTTTCACAGAAATAACATTTGACAGTGACTAATTTTTTACCATCCCATTCCATCAAGCAGTTTGTATCTGTAGCCATTTTAAGGTTCATTTGGGTCAACTGGTGAGGTTGTTTCCTGTATGAAACAGTGCATAACTCTGGACCGAAATTTCGGTACTGCTGGGACTTGTTTAAATTGGTATGGTATGGTGCTCTGAACTTGGACTGTACACTTTTTATTTTACTCAGGTGTTTTCATGTTGCTTGCCAAACGGTTGTCTCATTACTTTGTCATTATTTTTTGGAGCCAAAGCTGAAACTGCAGGAGGCAGAGGTTCATCTGCTTCATGTCTTTTCTTAAACGTATGAGAGACTGAGCTTTTTTAAAAAAACGCTGGATGCTTTGGAATGTCCTGTACTCAGGCTTCCTATTAATTATTTTATGCCTTGGTCAGTAAAATTCAAACCCTTTCCCCACTTCCTCCAGATAGGAAGGTCTAAAAGAATCCATCTGCCCTGGTTTTTCTTGAGTATGCTGAGTGAGTCCCATTACATTGCCACAGGATGTTGTTGGGATTCCTGACTCATCCTGGTATAGTCTTAGTGGAATGAATGTGCCCAGAACTGCTCAGCAGTGCGTTTCTTAACAAAATCTCTAGCATCCTGCAGCCTATTTTAGAGCTGTTGCACCTGAATAAGTTGAGCTGGGCAGAGAAGCCTGACTTCAGTGCTAACTATCTTTATTTTTGCAGCTACTTAGCAGGGTGCATGTAATTTATAGCTGCATCAGTTGGGTTGGCTTAACAGAGCTTCTTGACGGAGTTCTTAAAAGCTGGGCTCCATTGGCATGTCACTTCCTAGGGGCAAATAGATGTTCATATACTTCTCTTTCTCTGCACTTTCAATTTATGAAATCACAGAATGCTTGACCCTCCCATCCAAAGAATGGTCAACCAGAGCTGTCTCATGAGGGCCATGTCTAGTTGGTTTCTGAGTGTCTCCAAGGATGGACACTCCAGGGTCTCCTTGGGCAACCCGTTCCAGTGTTTGACAACCCTTGCAGTAAAATAGTTGTTTTCTGATATTTAAGGGGAATTTATTATATTTTAGTTTGTGTCTCTTGCCTTTCACTCTTTCACTGGGTATATCTTCTTTACTTTTGCCCATTAGACGTTTATGAACATTGGTGAGATCCCTGCTGAGTCTCCTCTACTCAAGGCTAAACAACCTCAACTTTCTGGCATTTTATGCCAGATGCTCTAAACCTGCATCATCTTTGTGACCTTTTAGTCAACTTTCTCCATTACACCCATATCTGTCCTATACTGGAGAGCCCAGAATGGGATCCAGAACCCCTGATGTGATCTCACCACTGCTGAGCAAAGAGGAAAGATCACTTTCCTTAGCCTGCTGCCTCTGCTTTTCCTTCCCGTGGGTTGGCTCAAGGGAACATTGCTTGCTAATGTTCAACTTGTTGCCCACCAGGAACAATCTATGTCCTTCCCTGCCAAGCTACTTCCCAGATGGTCAGCCCCAAGCCTGTTCTGGTGCATGACTTTATTTTTCTCAAGGTTCAGGATTTGGCATCTCCCTTTGTTGAGCTTCTTCAGTTTCTTGTCAGCCCACTTCTCTAGCCTGTCAAGGTGCCTCTGAAGGGCAGTAGACCCATCTGCTGTATCAACCACTCTTCCCAGTTCTGTATTGTGAGCAGACTTGTCAAGAGGGCACTCTGTCCCATTGTCCAGGGTATTAAGATGGCAAACAGTATTAGCCCCAGTGTCAAGCCCTGGGGTTGACTGGTAGTTACTGGCATCTCTGTGGACTTTGTACTGCTGATCACAATCTTCGGAGCCCAGCATTTGAGCAGTTGTCAGTGCACCTCACTGTCTCCTTTTCTAGCCTAGAATGCATCCATTTGTGAGGATATTATGAGAGGTTATGCTTGCATTTTGGGATCATTATGACTCAGAAAAGGGCCATTTTGTTGGATAATCTGACCTACATTATACAATCTCACTGTACAGTACAGTCCAGATGGATTCAGTTTTCAAGTTCCTGAAATTGTCATGTGGGTGACATTCACAGCGTTGTATAATTACAACTCTTTAGCTAGGCATCGTGATAGTTTTCAGATTACTTGCACATTGGAATCTGTGTTTTAACTGGTTTAATGAGTCAGGTATCAGGGTGAACTGGTGGATCGTTCCTAGTAACCTTAGAAGCTGATTATTGGCTTTTCTTCCTTAGTGATCAAAAGGTATAACAGTGCTTTCATTTTAGCAAATGGCTTTCATGGTTTGAAAATGGAAGCTATGCCCTACCGGAGGGTGTTAATAGTTGCAAAACTTTTGAAGTTATGCCTTGACTTTGTTAGTGTAGAATGCTAGCATAGCAAACTTAAGTTTTGCTTTGCATTCTTTTATAGTGCTGAGCTAAACAGGATTAGGAAGGCATGCTTGCTAAAGGAATGTCAGCAGTTAACATCATATTTTGTCATCTTCAATCTAATGCATTTGATTCATTGAGTCCCTCATTCACAATCCATGTTAATACATTAATAATTTTTCTTTCTGACATAAGCTGGACATGCGCTGAGTGTTTCAATATACCTTTTTTTTTTTTTTTTTGAGTCCCAGGTAGAAAGTGCAGCCCTCCTAAAAGAAAAAGGAAAAATCCAAACATTTTTTCCCCAGAGCCTTCAGTATTCTATGTGTCATTTTTAGCTCTTCTGTTTTCTTTCCCTTTCTCTTGTCCTTATTTTAATCAAAGCTGAAAAAATGCATCAACTAAGAATATACTGCTGCTACGTTCTTCTATGTAACAGGCAGTATCTGTTACCTATTGTGTCTGGCAGCAGCTCCATTCTCTAAATAAAAAATAAATAAAATGTATAGAAGAAGTTATCTACTTATTCACTGATGTGCATGGAAATCTGTGAGTGATGTGATAAATTTGGAATGGATAAATTTCATTGCCACATTGCCACAAGCCAGAAAAGTATTTTACTCCCTTAGGTATCTCCTGGCATGATGTCATGGCAATGATGGTTGGAGATTTCTCTTAGACATCATTAGTGCTCTGTGATGGACTTCATTCATTTCTTTGTGATGTTGCTGAGACACTGACTTTTCCTATGAAGTTTCCTTCAGGCAGCCTTCCTTCTTAGCATTGAAAAGTATTTTATTAGTAAGGGAAATTGATCCATCAAAATAGGGGTCCCTGCAATTCCCTCTATGTTATAAACAAATAGACAAATTGCTTCAATGCCATTTGCAAAATAAATGCCATTGTCTTGCTCCATGGATCAGCTCTATGCAGCTGTGTTTTAGAATCTGAAACACTTTCTTTGTAAATGGAAAGTTGTGTGCACAGAATTTATAAATACACAGATCTGGGATCAGTTAGGTTATTTTTTGCTTTTTGTATATAGAACTAAGCATCTGAACAGGTTTGGAACTTATAAAATTATGATTTGATTTTTGATAGAGTTGGCATATTCAACATGAGGTTTGTTTTCTAGTTATGACCCTAGTGGAGAAATTGTGCTCCAGTGTGCTAGCTCCTGCCCAAAAGCATTTTTAGACTTGGCCACACAACTTTTAAATGGTCTTACTGATGCTGTGTATTGCCATTACTCTGAGATTCTTCTCATCGACAGAACTGCTGGCTTAGGTCAAGACCACTTTCAGTAAGTATGTCATATAGGCTTTATAATATTTAGTGATCTGTCACTTTTTCTTTGTGGGTAATCTTGACTTGAAAGGAAGGAGTTCTGAAATTGTTTTTCATTCCTATCCAAGCTTTAATTTGAGGTTTTATGGTTACAGTGTCTCCTCTTGCTTTTCTGGTGTTCCTCTGACTTACAGAAGTATGGTCAGAAGTATGTAGCTGACTTGACTGTACAGCCTCTCAGTTCTTAGTGTATCTGTAGAATTACAAGCTCCTTGTTACTCTACCTAGTGTGTATCACTTTGCAGTATCACTTTGCTGTACAAAAAGGTGCAGTATTTGATCCTCATGCTTGGTTGGAACCTCTGCAGTGTGAGACAATGTTTTTCTGCAATCCTATATGGCTAGATTTACAAATGCTGCTTATGCAGAAGAGTTCATTAATTTTAATACATACTTATTTTTTTATTCAATTTAATACATACTTATTAGTTTATTCAATCTCAAGAGAATCAACATTAATGACATTGGGCATGAGTAGCCTTGGGGACATGAATTTCAGGCAGAAATTTTGTGATCCATTAATCGTAAGCAACTAGAATTTCTTCAAAGAATAATGACAATCTAGATGGAATCTGTTAGCAGGACTCTAGAAAAACTTGAAAAGCCTCTAAAAATCTTTTTAAAATCCCCAACAAACCAAACTGAAAATAAGATTGTTTAGATTTTTGTGTTTGTAAATAAACTTCTTTTAGTCCCTCCTATTGTTAGTGAACCACAGCTGCTGGAGCTTAAAGGAAAGGTAACCTGCATCAGTCTTACAGGATAGCAAGTGGTCATAGCAGTCATGTGTCATCTCATTTTCAAAATTCATACATATTGAGGTGCAAGCAAATTGTGATGAAAGGGATTTGATTTGTCTATACTGACATCTAAGAAGTTTTCTTTGATTAGTCCACACAGCTGTTAGTAGAGGAAGGACCCTGAAGCTTGGTGCTGCTATAAAATGAAGTTACACTTTCCTATGTGCTTCCCTTCTGTCTCTGATTCTCTGTTCCTCATTCTCTCCTGCATATTATCCCCCTCTGTCACTCAAGTGGTATCTCTTTTTACCTTTTTTGGTATCCTCCCCATCCCTCTCTTTCTCTTGATAACCCCTCAGCAATCCCTGCCCCCAAGCTTCCCTTCTCTCTTGGACACACTTTACACATCTTTGATGGGTTTTGTCTCTTGCTTGCATGTGTTTTGCCTGTTTCCCTCTCGCACTTGCCTTCTCTCTTGCACATTTTCTGTCATCACAAAACTTTACAACTAGTCCAAGGTGATTGAGAAGAGATGCAGGGACTCAAATGATAGACTTGCAAGAGGAAATTTATTCATGTGCATGAAGTGTCACAGGCCAAACTTGGGCACCCTGAATGTGGATTTATACAGAGTTCTTGTACCTTTGCTCAGCCTCCTGTCTTGCTATCCCACCCCCTCTCTCTCTATCTTGCTATACGCTGGTCTTCCCTGCTCCCCTCTCCTCACTGAGCTATTCCTCTCTCTCTTGCTCTCCTACCCTCTCATAGAGGTTTCCCCTCCTTTTGCTCTTTTTCCATCTCTCATGCCTGAGCTTTCATCATCTCTCATGTGTGGATGTTTCCTATCTCCTTTGGGTTCAGGCTTTTTCCACCTCTTGTGCATGTGCTTCCCCTCCTTGCACACATGTACCTCTCTCTCACGGGCTTCTCACGCTCTCCTCTCTGATGCAATTCTGTCCTTCTTGTGCTTCTGCCCCTTTGCAAGGATGCTTCCCCTGTCTCATGTTTCTCTGCGTGCTTTCCTCCTCACATGCTCTCTCCCTCACACTTCCCCCCTCATGATACCCCTTCATGTTTTTCTCTAGCTCACACCTTTCACAGATGCGTTCTCCCTTCCTCACACACACCTTCTTTGCATGCACTTCCATCTTCTCTCACATGTGCCTCTCCCTCTCTCTTGCCTGCTTCCCCCTTTTCTGTGCTCTTCCCCTGGTTGGCACGCTTCCATCTCCTTTGTGTATTGCTCCCCTCCTTTGTGTGTTCCCGGCTTGCACACTTTACCCTTGCTCTTGCACACTCTCCCACCTGCATGCTTCCCCCTTTTATGCATGCATTCTCCTCCCTGTGCATGCACTTTCTTCCTCTTTAATGTACCTTTCTCCTCACGCATGCTCTCCTTCTCTCACTTGAATGTGCTTTGTCATTCTGATATTTTCTTTCTCTATTGTGCACTTTTGCTCTCTTTGTCTTGTGCCTCTGTCTCCCTTCTGTAGATTTGCTCCTTGTGTGCTTTCTTATGGCTCACACAAATTCAAATTGTTTGCACTTTCCCCCTCTGTTGCATGTTCAGTCTCTTACTTGAGTGCTTCTTCCCTCTCCCACCTTCCCTCTAACATGCCTTTTCTTTCTATTGCATTTATTTGCATCATTGTCTCTTTGCCTCTTGCTTTCCCTCTCCTTTGTATGCTTTCCTGCCTCTGAAAGACTTTTCAATTCTTGCGTGCACTTTCCCCCTCTTAAGCTTTCTCTTTCTCACTTGCTCTCTATCCCTGCTGTCTGTGTAGTATTTCCTCTCAGTCTGTTCAGATTTCCCTAACTATGTCCTGCTTTCTGCTTGTCTCAGAATTGCTTTCTCTCCCTCTTAGATTTGCATTTCCCCTCTCTTGGATGCAGGTTGCCTGTGACTTTTAACCTTTCTTGATTCCTTCCAAACACACATTAGCTTTCTCTCGTCTCCCTGCTCCTGCTTCTCTCCCTTTTTTTCTCTCCATTCTCTTTGTTGTCTGTTTACCCCTTTTCACTCTCTCATATTCCCTCTCACACAGAGGCTTGCTCTCTTTCTTTCCCTGCACCAATATTTTCCTGTCTCAGATGCCTATCTCTCTCAGGGATTTTGTCTGTCCCTCATGAATATGCTTATGAATGTTCTAGGTGAGGGGATCTCAGCCCGCTTGACTAACCTGATCTCCTTCTATGACAAGGTACCCCACTTAGTGGATGAGGGAAAGGACGTGGATGTTGTCTACTTAGACTTTAGTAAATCCTTTAACACCCTTTCCCACAGTGTATTCCTGGAGAAACTGGTTGTTCATGCCTTGGACAGGAGTACTTTTAGCTGAGTAAAAAAAATGTGTGGGTGTCCAGGCCCAAAGGATTGTGGAAAATGGAGTTAAATCCTGTTGGCAACTGGTCCCAAGTGGTGTTCCCCATGGCTCAGTACTGGGGCCAGTTCTGATTAATATCTTTATCAACAGTGTGGACGAGGGGATCAGGTGCACCCTCAGGAAAGTGCAAGGCTCTGCAGAAGGGCAGGTTGGAGCAATGTGGCAAGGCCAATGGGATGAGGTTTAACAGGGTCAAGTGCCAGGTCCCGCATTTCGGTCACGACAACCTCAGTCAACGCTACAGGCTTGGGGAAAAGCGGATGGAAAGCTGCCCAGCAGAAAAGGACCTGGGAGTGTTAGTGGACAGCTGGCTGAACATGAGCCAGCAGTGTGCTCCAGTGGCCAAGAAGGCCAATAGCATCCCCTGACCTGTATCAGGAATATCATGGCCATCAGGAAAGTCATTGTGCCTCTGTGCTCGGCACTGGTGAGATCTCACCTTGAGTACTGTTTTCAGTTCTGGACCCCTCAATACAGGAAAGACATTGAAGTGCTGGAGCATGTCCAGAGGAGAGCCACCAAGCTGGTGAGTGGTCCAGAGAACAAGTCATATGAGGAGAGGCTGAGGGAACTGGGCATGTTTAGTTTGGAGAAGAGGAGGCTGATGGGGGACCTCATTGCCCATTACAACTACCTGAAAGGAGGTTGTAGAGAGGTGGGTGTTGGTGGTGTCTCCCAAGTGAATAATCACAGGACCAGAGAAAATGGTATGAAGTTGTGTCAGGGGAGATTTAGATTAGATATTAGGAAGAATTACTTTACTGAGAGGGTGGTCAAGCAGTGGAACAGCCTGCCCGGGGAGGTGGTAGAGTCACCATCCCTGGAGGTATTTAAGAAACATGTAGATGTGGCACTTCAGGGGATGCTCTAGTGTCTGAGATTGTTGAATTGGGCTTGTGTGTGTGTGTGTGTGTGTATGGTTGGACTTGATCACCTCAAAGGTCCCTTCCAACCATGAAGATTCTGTGATTCTGTGCATTTTGCAGATGACACCAAGTTGGGCTGCAGTGTTGATCTACTTGAGGGTAGAAAGGCTCTGGAAAGGGATCCAGAGGGGCTGGATTGATGGGCCAAGGTCAATTGTATGAGGGTCAAGGAGGCCAAGTGCACTTACATCACAACAATCCCATGCAGCACTACAGACCTGGGGGAGAGTGGCTAGAAAGCTGCCTGGTGGAAAAGAACCTGGGGTATCAGTTGACAGCAGGCTCAATATGAACCAGCAGTGAGCCCAG
>BJBW01009950.1:0-20954 GCA_004320125.1 Scolopax mira
TTTGCAGCTCCCCCCAAGTCATCTCTGCATAGAGGAGGCAAGGCAGAGATGAAGCTGAGTCGCATGGCAACTCCCTGCATCTCACCTATTGTGCTCCGAAACCGGTTTGGCTGAGTGCTCCCATACACAGTGTGTCAAGTAAAAAGTAAATTCCAGAAACGTAGATCAGAGAAAGGAGAATAATGAAGCCAAAAGGCTTTAAGGCTTACTTGCTTAATGTACAAAGCAGCACAGATATCTGCTGAGCTTGCTCAGTGGAAGCACAATGTGAAAGAAGAGAAAGTAACCAAAGGAAGTTGTTTATGGCCTAACTCTATGATAATTAACATAGACAACATCTGTAAGTATAGCTCAGTGTAGTTTAAGGCATGATGCTTGATCCATAACAAATTTTAAACACCTCTACTATGTGTCAGATAATCAGCTTCAAAATAAGCTCTACTATGTGTCAGGTTCCCACTCCTGGACAGATTTGGTCCAGGAGTAGATCAGTGCTGTGAAGTCCATACTTGTAATACCAGGGTGGAATGATATCTGGGCAAGAGTTTTGCAGTGTTGGGGTAACCACATCCACGCCTATACTACATTGACTCTGTTATTGTCTGCTACAAGACAGCAGTGATGGAGATTACACAATTTTTAATCACTTTACAGCAATAAAGTTTTGTTTGACCATGCAAAGGTAGATAAGAGTAACTTATCCATAGTGCAACTATATGTATTCACTGGAGTTACTGAGAGGAGAAACTGGTGTGCAGTATTTATAATAGAAGCAATTAGCACTGAAACACAAATGTTTATAGCATTCACTGTGGCTCATTTTTAATTATTTTACAACTTATGTACCAGTTTAATTATATAGCTATTAAGCTTAACAGTGTTAAGCTGTATAAAAGTGACATTATTATGATACAGTCACTTGAGATTCTGGCTTGTATAGCTTACAGGACCAAGCATCATCTTCAGAGAGCTCCCGTTGTCATTAGAGCTGAGAATGTTTAGCATCTTGTAGGAGTATCTTGGCTTCTTAGAAGGTTTACCCATACCAGTTGTCATTGAAAACGACATGACGATGACAGAACAATAAAACCTGATGTAACATATTCTTCAAATCTACCTGTCTAGTTCCATATAAGTTTCAAGTAAACAAGTTTCTGTGGTTTCCTGCCCCCTCTCCCCAATTGCACTATCTGCATACTGCAACCTAAACACAATCTTTTAGGATTCCCATTAACCCCCCACTACCTACTGCACCCAGATGCTTTGTTCACTAGTTAAGAATACGTACCTCTGAATGGAGGTCAAGAGTTGGGAGATATTAAGGAACAAATCCATGAAGCTAAGAAAAAAGGTAGTTTCACTGGGAAAGGTACCTTAGCTTTACTGTATCTACGTAATCAGTTCCTAGAAAGAGTAAGGAAGAACTGAATTAATATATGTCTCTGTACTTCTGATGTACTGTTCACTGCAAGGCAACCTCACTGGTCTCTCTTATGAGACACAGTTTGAATGTCTAAGATACAGTTAATAGGTAATATGCTAGATTTAATTAGTGTTCTATTTACGTGAGGAGTCTTACCAAGCAGATTTAGAAAAGTTGAGTTTTTATCATCCATTTCCTAGATTAGCATGGAGCAAGGTTTCCTCTGGGATTGAGTAAATTGGTAGTGTATTATCAAAGCTTGTGGAGCTGAGCCAATCTACTGCTGCTGAGCTTTCTGTGGGCCATTCTCTCTGAATTTCCTAGCTAAACAATAGTGTTACTGGTAATTTCTCCTTGTCTCATCCGAGACAGGAATGCATCTACTAGATTGTGTTTTAAGACCTGTTTCTATCTGCTTTGATGCTGTGTTTCCAGCCTTGTTGGAATGGATACCTGCACAAGGCTCTTGACCCGACTCCGCCACTGAAGTTGGGACCTGTTGCAGCTTACGCTGGGGTGGGAGCAGTGACCTGGACTGAGCTGTACAGCACTTGCATGGGCACACCAGGGCAGCTGGTACAGCTGCATCTGTGTAGTACTGCTTGCTCCTGGAGTGCTTCCTGAGGCAGGTGATCCTCTTAGTGGGACTTAGATGAAGCTGGATGGGCAGTCACTGTTGCACAGGGAGTCATGTCCAGGAGAGACTCCTTTTTCTCCTAGGAAGAGAGAGGTTAGTCCTGAAGGGACTGTAGCTGATTTTCTCTTGTGCTGCATATCAGGGTCATAGGCTTGTGAGAAGTGAAAGGAAGAAGACTCTAACTTTGCTTACTTTGTCTCTTCCATGGGAACAATGAATTAAATCTGTAGAGTACAATTAAGAAGAGCTTGTGTTCTGCATCCAAACAACAACACCTGCCCCTATTATGTATGAAAACATGGAGACTCCCAAGAGGTTTTCTCTACATGGGAGAGATTTTCTTGTCTTTTTGTCTCTGCCCTCTCTGTAGTGTATTGCCAGTGGAGCTTATTTAAGAAAACTATTGTCATATGTGCATATCTATTAGTTGACACATCATGTTAAGTCTCAGCTGGTCTGTTTTCCTCTATCAAACTTGATTACAGTCCAGGAGACAACATAACATGATGCAAGTGACAAAAATTGATACAACATGTCACAACAAAATGTGTCAGCCTGGAATATCCAAAAGGCAGTTTCCCCAAGCAAAGAAGTGATCCCACCTGTACCCCAGCTCTTCTCTTGGCTTCCCCTCCTACACAGATAAGTTCATGGTTCTCAGATTGACTTACAACATCTGAAAAGTTAAATAGTTTTCTTTCATTATTGCCTGTCAAATCAGAAGTCATGTCCTGTATTTAATTTCCTAAATGTCCTTTTTTGTATATTATTGTGCTATAAGGCAATTCCTGCAGCCTTGTTTACATCTGGCCTTATTTCTAATTCCTTCTAGTTCCTGTCTAGCTTATTGCTCCTTGCATCAAACCATCTTCTTCAGTCAGACATCACATCTGCTCTCCTTGTTCTTGACCAGCATTAATCAAACACCCACCACTATTACATTCCTTTGGAATTTATTTTTCTTGTCTATGTAGTAAATAATTTAGATTCTGAAGAGATAACAAAATCATTTGCTTGGGTTTTGTTGATATTCTGCAAAAACTACAGTCTTAAGCTGAAGGTTACAGCCATGTCCTTTACTAAGTAGTACAGTCAGAGTAGATGTTGGGACTAGTATGAGAAATTCTCTTCTAAATATATTTGAGAAAGATTTTCTTTAATCATGTTAATGGTGTCCTCATGATCAAGAGATATGTGAAACAGGCAGTTTCTCTAATAATTCTCTCCTTGAGAGACTTATTTTGAAAACTTGCATTGGTGAGTGAACATCAGTTCAATTTCTTACACTAGCCAGCCTCGACTGAAATTTTGTTTTGATTATGAGATGCAATATTTCTTCAAGAACTTGCATTTGTTTAACTAAGTGTCATGTAAAGGTAACAGCTGAAGAATTGTAATGTGGAAGGAACATGTGTGATTGCTCATACTTATGAATTAACTCCTCTTCCTTGTTAACAGAAAACTCATGAATCAAAATTAATTGATTCCTGTCGTATGTTTTGGGTTTTTTTTTCCCTTTTTTTTTTTTGTCTCTTTTTTCCCCCTGATATAGAAGAGGAGCATTTGGCTTTGTGAACGGATTCCTTTATTGATTTACTACTGAAGCTGCTGAATCAGCAGTCTTGTTAGTGTTGCTTTTTAGAACAGCAAAAATAAAAAGGTATAATTAAATCCAGATAATGCATTGCCAACCTCATGCAGCCATTGAGCCAAGCTATATCTATACACTGCCTCTTTGTATAATATACTAGTTTGGCTTTGGAAAGGCAGAAGGCTGGGTTGTTGCATTACTTGGATCCCCTAAATAATTGATTCAAGCGAGTGATAAAGTGGAGAGCACAGTTAATATATTTGCCTTAAAATTATTGAACCATACTAGCTGATCTTGATTTTCCTTAACATAAAACTGACCTTCAGAAATTCTCAGTTAAGTATTTTTAAAGTTATAAGATGGAGATATCGAAACATGCAGATAAGAAAAGGTAACTGTGATTAAGTATAGATAACAGACTATTGTTTTGACCTGGACAGTTTAAAAAGACATGGAACCATCTGAAGCAGGCTCAGTAAAGCCCAGGTGCATTTCAATCCAAAAGGCTGGAGTGTGTGTCTATGCATAATTCTTATATACACCTCAATGGAGCATTTTGAGAATGGAACTGCAGTTAGTGAATTTGAATGCTGGAGTTGGGAATTCAAGGTAAGAGAGATGATAAACAAATATGATAAAATGAACAAACACATTAATAAAGCAAAAAAACCAATATGAACTTTAAAAAAAAATCTTAAGTTTCATCATGACTTTTTCAAGGTTCTGGAGTGAAAGGAGTAAGGCCTTTCTCTGTTTTGGCACTTAGATGATGGTCAAAAATTAAGTTGTGCTTCAGATCTGCTTGATTTACTGTGATGTTTCATTTCCGGTGTTCACAGCTGAGCCATAATTGTCACAGAGATTGTTCTCTTCTCTTTCAGGTAATTTCTTCTCTGCTGGAGGAATATATACATTTTTTGAGATGGAAAATTTCTTGTTCTGCAGGGCTTCTGCTACATCGCACAGAGCTATTTTTTCCTTTTGAATCTTCCTGTCATTCTCCCTAAAAGCTATAGATTCTTCCCAAAGAATCAGTTTGCTGCATGAGACAGCCAGCTCTTCTTCCCAGAAGATCTTATCCTTCTTCCAGGAAGCAATATAGTCCTTCCAGAAAGCCTTGTTCTTTCCCCGCAGAGCCTTACTCTTTCTCAGCAGGATTTTGTTCTTCTCATAAATGGCTTTATTCTTTTCTTGGATATCTTGACTCTGTTTTAGGAAAGCCCTGACTGCATCCTGACCTGTTTTATTCCTTTCTTCAAGAATCTTGATCTCCTCCTTAGCAGCCTTGATTTTTTTCCAAAATTCTTCAAGCTTTTCCTGAATGCTACCAAGTTGCTCCTGGAAAACTTTTCTTCTTCTATGGAAGTCCCTAATCTTCTGTGGGAAGCTGTTGCTTTCTTCTAAAACATTCTTGATCTCTTCCATGCCAGATTTGTTCTTTTCCTGGAAGATCTCTGTTTCCTTACATAAGGCTTTGGTCTCCTTCTGAAAAGCTTTGATCTCTTCATGGAATTTCTTATTTGCTTTGCAGAAGGCTTTAATTTCCTTCTTGAATCCCCTTTTCTCCTCTTTCAAAAGATGCTTTTTCTGGAAATTGGATAATTTTGCCTGGAAATTATTCTTATTCTGTGTCTTTGAATAGTAGGAAGCAGGTATTTCACTACCTTGTTTTATTTGCTCCATCTTTTGATTATGTTTTTGCTTTCTTTCATTTGGATTATAACTGGCACTATAGAAACTGGATGCTTGGATCTGACAGGTGAAGCAAAGAAGTCTTCAAGCACCAATGCACTGTTACATAGGATGCAAGCTGATTCCCCCAGTGAAACAGGGAAGGTGTTTGTGCAAAGACACAGTTAAAATCCCTAAAACAAACTCAAAGAATACAAAAGCATGTAGCATTAGCTATAAATTCCATACTGTAATTAAGCTGTGTTACATTAAGAAATTCTCAAATAAAACTAATCAGGTCATTCCATAAATGTGGTATGAGTCAGGCTATTAAAAATTAATTGTGAATGATTTTCCAAAGTGACATGTTATTTGGTACCTCTATTTTCAGAATCAAATGTGATGTACTTAAAAGGAGCTTGTCATGCAGTGTGGCATTTGTAGCCACTAGTCACAATCATTTTGGGAGTATTGTATTACGTTATCACCAATTCTTTACCAAAGAGATTACAGCTGTGCTGCTGTTTGCATTAGCAAATCTGTTCACTGAGTACTGGCCACTGTGTGCCTTAATTTTAAAGGAAATTGTACCTACTTGTCTTCTACACCTGTACTTCTAGTTTAGTAGTACCATGAGCATAGCATAAGGGGAAGAACAGTTTATCTCCTATGAATTATGCTCTGTGAGGAGATATGAATTCTTTGGACAGGTGTTAAAATGTGCTTTGTCATTTTTGATCATTCTTTCAGGAACACACTTGTATTTTTTCTGCTTTAAACTTTACCTTTTAAGGTTTATGAATTAATGATTCCATGAAATGCACTGAACTCTTGCAGCTAATGACCTTTTTCACCTCATAGACTACTTCTTTAAGCACATGTGAGGGCATGTGTTTGTGGATATGTAAGACAAGTTTTGTTCACAGAATCACAGAATCACCTAGGTTGGAAGGGACCTTTTAAGATCAAAGTTCATTACAATAGTATGGTAATTAATGGTAATATAGAGGTGCAATCCCATGTAATTTGCACTTCAGCTACTTCTTTTTATACAGTATTGTTTGGAAAGTGGAGTCAACAGATCCAGTAATATTATATTGTTTGCCAGGGATGACCTAATGATTGTGAGGCAAATCTGGCTTTGCTAATAAGCAGTGAGCATCTCAGGCACATCCATGAACTCTGCTTCTGGGAAAATCAGGCAGATTCACTATTGAAGTTCTGTTTGGTCCACAGGTTCAGGGTACACTTTCCTAAGAACACGTGTCATGAGACCTTATTCCAAAAGACCTTTCCCAGGACGGATGAAGTGGTTAGCAGGTTCCTTTTTGCACCCTGTATCTCACAGTACCTTTTGATGTTACATTTCAATAACCAGTTTTTAAGACATATAAGATACTTTGGATCCCTTTTTTCGTAGACTAACTTGCTTACTCTTTTTATCTATAAATCAAATCTTCAGTATTAAAACATGAGTAAGCATTTTCTGCATCATAACTTACCCACTTCTCTGTCACACTGAGGGCTCTTGTGCTGCCTTTCTTAGCAGAACTCGCATCCTGCAGGTGAGCACCTTGGAAACCATCGCAGCCAGTTCTAGAATGCAGAGTAGTTGCTAATCATCCCTAGTTATGAGGTCATGCCATATGGGTTTCACTTCTCATTTGTTGTCCCTAACCACCTCTCAGGACTGGATCAAACATATCTGATGTTCAAAAAAATCACAAAATAGGAATATTTGAATCTAAGGACAGAATTTGGAAATTGTGGTCTTTAGTTATTGCTAGTTTCTTTAGTTTCCCATTCAGAAAATCAAAGGTTGACTCTTAAACTAATTTAATATTAACAAAAACATGTGGTACTTCATGACTTAAAACAGTTGAAGACTGAATTTCTTTCTAAAGGGAGCCTTTGTTTCAACACCAGTTACTGATTTCCTGAAGCAGTTTCCCAAATGATATTCTTTGGCCTGTGTTATGCAGGAGGAAAAGGTCTTACTATATGATTGCATAATCTCTAAGTATAAAATGTCTTATGTTGGTTGTTCTCAGTTATTGTGTGGGTTGCTTTTTTGTTTTCCTTTGCCACTTTGATTATTCACAGTGCTAAAAGAGGATTTTTTTTTAATGCTTCTTTTTTTGCCTAGAAGTAAAAAAAAGTCCTTTTCTTTCATTGCAATAAATTAATTCCCTGTATTTTATTTTCTAGCTGTCTTAAGCAGTTTTTAAGTCTTAACATTTTCTGTGTACTATTGGCTCATTCTTGGGCTTCCTTGAATAACTTTTATATCTTCTTCATGTCTGTGCTCTTCAGAGACTTTGAACCAGAAACGCATAGTGGGACAAAGCTAATTGGGCAAATTCAGAAGTGTGTTAAAACTTGAATTAAACACAGAAAAATATGACTATCCAATCAGAGGTTTGAGTTCAAGCTCCCTCTTGAGTTGACACTATTTTTGTGAAGTATACTGTTTTCTGTGGTTAAAGAATAATCCTGCAGAACAGCTCCACAATGCAACTGTGAACACAAATCTTTATACCATTGTATGTAGTCTTCTGTGTACCTATGGACAATCTTTTTCTTCCATTACATCTATTTTTCCTTCTCACTTACAACCTGCCAACGTTTGATCAAACATCATCATTTTTTCTATGTGAACCTTCAGGAACTCATTTCTCTGGTGTTTTCCCAGAAGCCTGAAGAAATCCATTAAGGTCTTGAAACCAATGTATGTCACTTTTATTTTCCTGAAAAACAGGGAGAAAGTCTGTGAGGGAAATAAACTAATGCATTCGTATTTTTTTTTTTGCAGTGCATGCACACAGGGTGAGTTTCAGCATAATCAAAAACTGATGAACTGTATATGATGATTTTGGAGAATTTTCTTCTTCGTATTTCTTTGAAATCTTCCCTGAGGTGCCGTGTTTCTAATTCTAGTGTAAAACTAATTGTAATGTTGGCCCTGCTTTAAGCACGGGCTTGGACCAAATGACGTCCAAAGGTCCCAACCTAGATTATTTAATGATTCTAATGTTGGTTTTACAGAGTGTTACTGAGAAATGTTTTGTGCCCATTAAAGACCTGCTGATCTGAAAAATGTTGCTGCTTTGGCAGCTGATCAGCACAGAGGTTTTAGAGCATCTTTGGGATTAAGTCATTATGCTTGACATCTGCATCACCTCAGGCTAACATGAATGAACAAACACTAAAAAAGGCAATAGTTTACTTTGTCACTCAAACCAACAGTTCATGGAATTATCCCAAAGAGAGACACAATATATACATGAAAGAAAATGGGCTGCTGTGTATCTGCAATGATTATGCTGGAAACTTCAATATCAGTGTTTTGTTATCTGAGCTGATTTTGAGTACAAGGAAGGGAGAATTAGACAGCCGTATTCCTTTCTTGAAAGAATAGAATTGATTTCAAGGGTATATGTAAAGCCATTTTATGGAGCTGTGAGTGTCCAAAGAGTGCAGAGGTCAAAGCACCCTCTGCAGCCAGCTCAGCTGCATTTACCATATAGATGTTTTCTACCTGTCATTTATGCATTTACCAGACTGGCTTGCCTTCTTTCTCCTCTGCCCTCTCTCTCTGCTCTCCCTTTTGTCATAAGAACTGTCAGCAGAACATAGCGGGAATGTGGATTCATATATCTGATTTCTGTAACTTCCTTGAAAAGGAATGAATTATAATGTATAAATGAATATTTCGATCACTTCTAGAGAACAAATGCTCTTATGGCACTCAGAGGAGTGAAACCATGACTATTTATAAGCATTATCCTCTTTCTTTTCAGTCTCCCAGTATCTGTTAGATTTCATCCCTTATGTACATCTTTGAACTGGCTGGTATGTATGTGTTTCATGTCTTTTGAATATGAGATGGACAGCACCCCAAACCTCGTCATGTGCAAGAACAAATATAGATCCAAAATTTTCTTGAGTTAATTTTATTTTTCAATCTAAAAGACAACTCTCTAAGTATATTCACCATTTTCACTGATTTTTAATGAAAGAAAATTACTAACATTAAAAAAATTTCACTAGCATTTTATTAGAATGATGAAACTTGATGGTTAAGACTTATCCCTGATGGAGGTAAAATTTAGCAACTTTATCCACCTACTGGTGAGTTAGGACCACGCAGGCAACCGGTACTGTCACATCAGAGAAAATGGAGACAATTAGCTGAGATTCAAAAAGGTCAACAGAGGAAACCTGTTGTAAACCTGGAAGTAAAGGACGAAGGATTTCAAAGACTGGTCAAGGCTTTATAAGGTTAAGAAGGTGGAAGTTACTCTAAACATGCAAGTGTCTCATCTTTGGTTTCTGTCTGTGAACACACTTTCTTCTGTGAATATTTTTACTTTCTGAGGAATCCCTTTTTCTCCTTCCAAAGTTCTCTCTTCCAAAGGTCCAGCCCAACTGTCGATTGGCCTAGATTCTCTCCCCAGATCTCGACTTCCTCCTTTAGTATGGTCTTGCTATTCCTCCAAAGGCTTATGTCTTTTTTCCACAGTGTCATATTCTTTTTCCAGGCAACATTATTCTTGTCTTGGAAGGCTGTGATCATATTCTTGTTCTTTTCTGATAATGACCTCTCCTTTCCCTCCTTTCTCTGCTTTTCTGTTTCCTAAGGCTTTGGTTTTCTCCAAGTAACGTTACAGCCTTCTCCTGTAAATCTGTGATTAGCTGGCTTGCCATATTCTTGAAATTAACCATTAGCTTGTAACCAAAGAAAAGAGATGATCTAGCAAATTGGGAAACTGTAAAGTACCATCTTGAAAGTGACATGACCACAAGCTAGTTTCTGATGTGAAGAGGAACCTATAATGGCAATTACAAAACTGAGTTAAAAGACAAAACCATAATCCTACCAATGAGTTTGCAAGAATAGTAAAAATTATGTCAGTTTATAATAAAATTTATTTTATTGCAACCTCTCTATAAATTTGTAAGAAATATATAGTGCTATACTATAATTGTCGAAATCTAATAAGGATTTTAAAAAGTATAATTTTTAAATACTTTCTCTACTTTTATTTATTATTTATAATGAATTATTATTTATTTTTAATTTATTATTTATTATTAAATTTTTATACTTTTTAAGGATTTAAAAAAGTATAAAGTAACCAAAGAAACCATTGGAATTTTGTTTTCATTCTATCTCCTTTCTATGAACACCTACAAGAATTTAAAGCTTAATTTTTCTTAGGATAGGAAAAAAGAGAATTTTGAAGGACAACTTTTATCAAAGTTTCCCATGGTGCCTGGCTATTAGTCCTCCATCAAATCTGAAAAAGTCAAAGTAATCTGTAATGACAGCTTTCTTTAGTGACAGAAAATAGTCTGCTTTTTCAGTTGGTTTGTTGTCATGCTTGCCTCCATGGCATGAAACACATAATTTATAAAGGGAATCAGAATTACTTTGAGCATAGTTCCATAGTGTCAGTACTGATGTATCAATGTATATCTAAAGAACACTTTTGCTTAAATAGAATTTAGGGCTTGATGGAGGAATTAGTACATGAATTTTTGATGGCTTACCATAAATGGGCCAGTTTAGAGGATAACAATGTTTCTGCTATTCAAATGTGTGGGTACCCACAGCTGGTATGCTGTCTTAGTAAAATGAAACCCACTTGCAACAAACAAATAAAACTCTCAGGATGCCTCAGACATTTCTGTTCTATAAGCTGTCAGTAAAAAGCTTGAGAACGTGTCCTTTGATTTGCATAAACTTTGTATGCACTGTGAGCTGGAGATGGGCATATAAACAATTTTGGAATTGGTGGTGGAAAAAGAAAATAAAGGAAAGGAAATGAAGGCAGAACTTACGTGTGGACTGCAAAAACTAGAAAATAGATATTCTGCTGCAAATAGAATTGCATATTTTCTCTCAGAAGTATACTTTGTCTTCCCTCTTTATTTTCAGATATTGCTCTCCTGATTTATATGTCCTTTTTCTGTGAGTTCCTTTTTGCCTGTCACACCAGTAGCTGCTTCTGCAATAATACCTGCAGTCCCCGTGAAAAAAAGGTCAGTAAACAGAGAAAACACCTCCTGTTTGTTTTGCTTCTAACATACTTCGGATCCCATTAAAGTCACAGGAGTGCATCAGTACCTCTCCTCCCCTTACATCTCCTTTTCTATCCTCATGTACATTCCAGTCCCATCCCCATCTTAGCACTTCTATAGCTGTTTCATAAGGTCTTTTGTAGAGTGCTTTTTAAAATTTTAATATGAAGAAAGTTCTCCAAACTCATAATCCTAATCCAAACTCACTTGTCCCTTGCATCCAGCCCTATGCACCGGGTACTGACAGAACTGCTGAACTGGTGAGTCATATCACCTGCCAAGATGTCATATGTCAGGCTGGTGACACTAGTGTCATAGTACTGAATATGCCTGTGGTGGCCCTTAGGATGGGACATAGGTGTAAAAGAGGAGTGGCTCTGGGGGAAAGTCGACAGTCCCTTCTTAGTGCTTTTTCTGTTGATGCAGGCAGTGCTGGAGGGCAGCCTGCTTGGCCTGACTGTTTTAGGTTGGTTACATGCACAGTTTTCATCTTCACTGACATGGGCCTTGAAGTCCAGATGCAAATTTTCCAGGAGTTTGGCGTAATTGGAAACCTGTTTCTTCTGAAACAACCTACAGTTTGATCAGATCTCACAAGTGACCCTAGTCAGCTGTTTTGTACCTTAGTTTGGGATGTTGAGAAGAGGCATTTCCCTGTATAATTCCCAGCAATAATCAAGAGATACACAGCCTGCAAACTGTGAAAGGAATGCTCTTTTTAGGACTTGCAGGCAACTGCATGGAATGCCGAGGACACATTTAGAGAAAGATAAGAGGATAATATAATAATAAAATAGATGTAGGCAAGATTAGTACAATATGTTTAATTTGAAAGTGCCCACAGCATTGGGATTCATGTGGATTGTACTAAGGAAGAAAACTGTCAGAGGTTATTTTTTTCAGACAGAAAAAAGGCAGGGAGAGCTCAGGAGGCAGAGAGAGCTCAGGAGCGGACACTATCCCCTCCTTCTCTAAGGCTGTGCCACACAGACGTAGGCCCTTGGCACTGCCTTTCAAGAAGATTATATGCTATAGGTCTGTGCTTTCCCTGACTGACTCAGCTTCTGACCTCAAGGTGAACAGGGACCTGTTCATTCAACTCCACTCTTTTTACTGATTGCAACTTCGGTAGTGACACGGGCATTTCCTGATGCCTTTCGAATGTTTTGGAGGTGGGGGTCTTGCTGTGCTACCTGCCTTGCACCACAGAAACGAGCACCTGCAGCCCCCAAAATATGGATATTTATTTTACCTAGGAATCTTTGCTTTTGTGTTGTGACAGGGAAATAAGGTAATTACAGGCTTGTTATGTTATTTTTATAGATGAAAAATTAATCAGGAATGTCTTTGATAGATGAGCTTGGTTTGGCCACCAGGATATGAGTTTTACGCTGAATTAAGTGCTTTCTAGTGCAGTGTGCTAATGAAGGGCTATGCCACTCTGAGGGACAGCAGCTTGAATCAGTGAAAGAACCAAGTCACTCTCTGAAGACATCTCAAATTGTGCTGTAAAAGTGGCATTACTTGCTCTTCAGGTATTTCTCTAAGTTACCATCTATTTTGCAGTTTTCCCCACAGAGTCATTATTGGCTTTCTTACAATACATAAAAGCTGTCAGGAAAACACAGTATTTGTATGATTACATTAAGGCCTTTAGATTAATAGACAGTTTTATTCAATATCCTTCAGAAAAGAATGAATTGAAATGCCTCCTCGCATAAGATCATCTGCACCTCTCCCAGTGCAGATGGGTAGTTCCCATGCAGGTTCTCCCTGCTCAGATCTCAGGACATCTCTGTCCATGCCCTGTGTAGTTATTTATAGCTGTCCAAATTAATACATAAGTATTCAGGTTCAAAGGCTTTGTATAAGGAATTAAGGTCAATTATGAAGGCAGGCTTTCTGTCATGTAAATATTGGAGAAACTTATTGTCGCAGACTAACTGTATTTCAAATTTGAGAATAAAGAACTCTGAGAAGACTTTTTTCCCCCCTCCCCTCTTTCCCCTGACATTTTCTTTCATGGTTCAAGAATGGTCTGTTCACTGGTGGTTGGCAAAGCTTTTGATGGTCAGATGCTATTCCAGCCCTATGAATCCTATCATTAGCAAATTTAAGCAGAGAGACTGATTTCTCAGGGCAATGTTTAAACCTTGCAGACTCAGCAGATTTTCTGTTTTCTCTTTCCTTCCCCTTAGTCTCCTCTGTTCTTTCCTGTCACAGCTTTCCTTTAATAAATCCCAGTCCTGTACCTGGTTATCAGTCCAATCTCCAAAGTACCTCAGTGATAGTGGTCTGTTCTTTGTGTTACCTGTGTCTGTGAAAAGGGTCTCTGCCAAAAGAGGCTTAGCTGGGAAATGGAAATGCTCTTCTGGAATGAGTGTGGGAGACTGCATTGCTATGGGTGTGCTCCATGTATTGTTTTTACAGTCTCTGTCCCAAATACATACCTGTCAGACAGTACTTCAACAGCTAGTAAGACATCTGCAGTAAAATCTAGGAAAAGTTATCAAAATTCCTAACATGAGCTTGACAAGTAAATTAAAATGTGTGGGCTCACACGTACCCCCAAACTAATCCTTAAATTCTGAAAAACCTGAACAGTTCACATACTCTTCTTACTTTTTCTCAGTGAGGACACAATTTAGATATAAAAGCCGAACATGTTAAGGTCTGACCAATTCACTAATATTTTGAATTGCTGGAACCAAAAATAAACAACATAGAAATGATGCAAAAACTTATAACTCCATTCTACACACCTCCTACATGATACAACATAACCTGCAATAAGAAAGTGCATCAGCTGACTTTACAGACACGCAACATCTTTGGAAACAGCCTGACTGCAAAGGACCAGACAAAAAAAAACCCCATACTGCCTCCCCTCCCCAGTCCCCCTCCTGGCTGGGTAGCTGGAGTACTTTGCTTGCTCCCTCAGGCACTTCATCCCTAGCACTGCATTTCTGCCCAAGCCTGTGACTGCCCAGCTGTTTAGGCAGTTGCGCGCTTTATTTGGCTGCTGCAGGTCCCTGTGTTGCTCCAAAACACCTTCTAATCCATTATATGCCCTGAGCTCCTAGCCCTACTCTATACTTCCCTCTCCTCTTATCTTCGTTATTAGGATGATTTCTATGCCCTGAGCTCCTAGCCCTACACTATACTTCCCTCTCCTCTTATCTTCATTATTAGGATGATTTCTAATTCTCTTTTGACATCTCTGCCATGCTGAGACTAAAAACTTTTTGGGTGGTCTTCAGGAAGATCCCTAATCAGAAAGTGATATATGTTAGACAGATGACCATTGAGGTCTACAAATCGCTTGTGGTCTCTCTGTGGCTGTGCTGTAACTCAGGCAGGGCAGCCCCTTCCACAGAGGACCCAGTGATGCAATTATTCCTAGAGAGATGAATTTGTAGCATCATTCAGAACACAAAGATGTGCTTTGAAAGCTCCTTTTTTGCTTGCAGAGACTTTGGTTTCCCAAGGCACCAACATACTCTTGAAATGAGATGCTGTTGCACTGGCTGCTGTGCTAGTTCCCTATCTTCTATCTCAAAACAGGAATAATGCTGCCTCAGTGCCCTGCAGTCCACCACAAACATTTCATGGCAAAATACTTTTTGTAGGGCTTCTCAGCATAGAAATGTAATCTTCCAAAAGACTTGTCATAGTCATATTTTATCAGCCAGAGTTATACAATGTGATGTTAAATATTTCAGAAGAAATTAGAACTTAATTCAGTAGTACCGATCATCTCCTTGTTCTGGTATGTGATTAAAGAGGTGCTGTCAAAGTGAGTAGGCCAGAAATTAACTTAGTTTGACAAGTGTATAATTTAGTAGCTCTTTTCTTGAATATTCTGCTCCTGCTTCCTTGACTTTTAATTCAACGCTAAGCCAAAATACAAAAGCAACTGACAACAGCTTTCTTCTTGGTCTGGTTTCAAACAGACCTTCAGAAAGATGCAAGCTGCCTGATGGTGATGCATCAGGAAACGAGGTTGGCAGACAGTTGTTTGCCTCTTAATTTTCCTTGACTGTTATATAGAATGCTGCCACTTCTCCTCAGACAGAGGTTGATGGCAGCAGAGCTAGCTTGGCAGTCTGCTTTCACATTCAGATCACAGAGCCAGGCCCTCTGCAATGACATTTTCTCAGGTCCTGTCTTCCATCTTGGCTGGCAGCAAGTGACTCCTGTTACAGACGCTGTCTGGGCACACAGAAGCAGGGTGAAAATCCAGTGAGTGGCACTCAGTGTAGATGTTATTTTGACTGCTTTTAGTTCCTCAGTGTCTCCACTTCTGGAGGAAAGTAAAGAATTACATTACTGCTGGAAAAACTGTGACTCAGCCAAAGATTCATACGAGAAACCACGCTGCTCAGGAGAAAGAATTGCTCTGCTTACAATAAAAGTTGTAAAACTAGCTAGCCTTTTCATACTGTGTCCTAAAATACAGCGATCACAGTCTGTGATGGGTAGAGATGAGAAAGGAAAGGTGGCTGAAATAGAAAATGCTGAAAAGTCAAAATAAAATGTTCACATGGAGGGTACATGACACATTTGGACAGCTAAAGCTCACACTCATTGGAGGCAGGAAATAAAAGTTGAGTAGTATTTTTTATTACCTCTTATGCTGACAATAATTGTGATGGGAATCATCACTGGCACTGAGCTAAAATAGGCTTCCTGCAGTATCATTGAAGATTGCAATCTTGCTCTCTGCTCTGAATGCTGTAAGGAGTCAATGCACACATGCAAGCCGGGTGAGGAGGAAATCCTTGCTCTGAGAGGGAAACTCAGGGCACCAAAGCCAGTGTTGTCAGTGCAGACTTCATTTTCCTGTTTGCAAATGCAGCAAAGCTTAGCTTGGGGTTTCTCATGAATTGCAGTTGTGTTATAAAGCAAATAAAAGTTCCAGTAATAATACAAACTCAGTGCTAGATACCCCAGGCTCCATCTTCTTCCAGAAACAGGCATTAATAGGAGTTAATTGTGGTCACGGCTGTACTTGTGTTCCTCTGTTACACTGTTGATAATACAGCTTTTATCTTCCTACTATTTTTCATACTGGCAGTGATTACTACATAGCCAGCCAGCACCATTTTCCTCCCAAGTATAAATGCTCCTTTTTTTCCAAGATGATAAGTTTGAGAGGTGTCCTACAAAGAAAACTAACACTTTGCTAACTGTGCAATTGATGTGCACAGCTAGGCTGGTATTTTCAGTGTGAAGCTAATACTTACCTGTATTAAATGCAGGTAGAGAGGAAGAGAACTTCTCTTCTGGACTCAGAGTAAATGTTCTGACTTTTTTGTACAGTGCTGGAAATAAAAACCATGAAATACACTAGATATTAGGTTAAGACTTGCAGATTTGTGTTGTGGCTTGTTTGCCTATAAAAATGATTTTGCTTCTTGCATCATACTATGCTGCTTGCTCAGATCTGAGAAACAAGATAAAGTGTTTGTTTCTCCTGCCCTTTATAGATATTGGGATAGTGTCCCTTGGGAGACAGTCTTGAAGGGCAAATGTGCCCAGGAAGGCTGGTCGTACTTCAAGGAGGAACTCTCAAAAGCACAGGATAAATCTATCCCCAGGTCCTGTAAAACAAACCAACAGGGAAGAAGGCCAGCCTGGATAAATAGAGAGGTTTGGCTGGACCTCAGGGAGAAAAGGAAGGTCTACAGTCTCTGGAAAAGGGGGTCAGCTACTTACGAACATTATCAAGGTGTAGCAAAGGTATGCTGTGGAAAAATTAAAAGGGCAAAAGTCCAAGGAGAACTTAACTTGGCAACAACAGTTAAAGGTAGTAAGAAGAACTTTTTTCAATATATCAATAAAAAAAGGAAGACTAGGGAAAATGTGGGCCTGTTAATGAATGAGGTGGGTGCCTTGGTGTGGAAGACACAAAGAAGATGGAGTTGCTGAATGCCTTCTTTGCTTTGGTCTTCACTGCCAAGGCTGCCCCTCATGAATCCCAGACCCTGGAGACAAGGGCGAGGGTCTGGAGAGAGGAAGACTTCCCCTCTGTTGGGGAGGACCGGGTTAGAGACCACTTGGTCAAACTAGACATCCATAAGTCCATGGGCCCTGATGGGATGCACCCACGAGTGCTGAGAGAACTGGCGGATGTTATTGCTAAGCCACTCTTTATCATTTTTGAGATATCTTGGAGAACAAGAGAAGTGCTTGAGGACTGGAGGAAGGCAAATATCACACCAGTCCACAAAAAGGGAAAGAAGGAGGACCCAGGGAACTATAGGCCAATTAATCTCACCTCTGTCCCAGGGAAAATAATGGAGCGGCTTGTGCTGGATATCATCTCCAAGCACATTGAAGATCAAGAAGTTATTGGTATTGGTCAACACAGATTTACCAAGGGTAAATCATGCTTGACCAATCTGATAGCCTTCTATGATGTTGTAACTGGTTGGTTAGATGAAGGGAGAGCAGCAGATGTCATCTACTGTGACTTCAGCAAGGCTTTTGACACTGTCTCCCATAACATCCTCATTAGAAAATTAAAGAAGTGTGGGATAGATGAGGGGGCAGTGAGATGGATTGAGTCCTGGTTGTGTGACAGGACTCAGAGGGTTCTAATTAATGGAGCAGGGTCAAGTTGGAGGCCTGTGACCAGTGGTGTCCCTCAGGGGCCAATACTTGGCCCAGTTCCGTTCAACATATTCATAAATGACCTGGGCAAGGGGACAGAGTGTATCCTCAGCAAGTTTTCTGATGATACCAAATTAGGAGGGCTGGCTGCACTGCCATCCAGTCGAACCTGAACAGGCTGGAGAGCTGGGCAGAGAAGAACCTAATGAGGTTCAACAAGGACAAATGTAGGGTCCTGCACCTGGGGAGGAAGAACCCCAGACACCAATACGGGTTAGGGATGGATCTTCTGGGAAGCGCTACTGAGAAGGATGTGGGAGTCCTGGTAGATAGCACACTTTCCATGTGCCAGCAATGTGCCCTTGTTGCCAAGAGGGCCAATGGGATCCTGGGCTGCATAGGAAAGAGTGTGGCCCGTCAGTCAAGGGAGGTCATTCTCCCTCTCTACTCTACACTGGTATACAACTGGAATACTGCATCCAGTTCTGGGCCCCCCAGTTCAAGAGGGACAGGGAACTACTGCAGAGAGTCCAGCATAGGGCAACGAAGATGATTAAGGGATGGAGCACCTCCCTTACGAGGAAAGGCTCAAGGAGCTGGGACTCTTTAGCCTGGAAAAGCAAAGGCTGAGGGGAGACATGATTTATGTTTATAAGTATCTAAAGGATGGGTTGAAGGGGGTTGGAGCTGGACTTTTCTCAGTGGTTTCCAGCAATAGGACAAGGGGCAACGGGCTCAAGCTGGAACATGGGAAGTTCTACTCAAATATGAAGAAAAAGTTCTTTACGGTGATGGAGCACTGGGACAGGCTACCCAGGGAGGTTGTGAAGTTCCCTTCTTTGGAGATCTTCAAGACCCACCTGGATGCAGTCCTGAGTGATGTGCTGTAGGTGTTCCTGCTTTGGCAGGGCAGTTGGACTAGATGATCTCTAGAGGTTCCTTCCAACTCTGACAATTCTGTGATTCCGTGATTGCTACATGGGTGAATTTCTTAATGGAATTCCTGGGGAATTTTTGTGAGAGTGAATGTGTTGTTTAATTTTCCTAAAGAGGACAAGGCACTGAATTACAGTGGATCAGAGTATGTTCTCCACTGTTCCTGTAGCTGTTCCTTTGTTCTTTTGACTCCTATTTTTTCTCATCTGTGTAGACTGTTTTTTAATTCTTTGGTGCTCAACACAAAGACAAGAATATAACCCAGCAGGTCTGGGACTAGACAATTGAGCATTTCTTTATGTCTTGGGTATAAAACAGACCAGTAACAGTTAGTTTTTTAATTCCTTTGAAGCTTTGCTATTCATTTGTCCTTTACAAATAAATAGGGGTAGGATAATACTTGCTATTTTTAAATTTATTTAGTACTTCCACTGTTTAAATATAATTAATTTACACTAAGATTTCTTACCCTATATGTTTGTCTCTGTCTTTTTTGTGTGTTGTGTTTTTGAACATTTTGAACATTTTGAACATTTGGTCATTCCAGTTGAAATGACCAAACCAATTTTAGAAGAAATGCTATGAAAAATATGTTGCATACAGTTGCAGGCTTTTGTTATTTCATCTCCTTTGACTATTTTGCTTGAGAAACCTGCATCACACTCCACTAACCCACTGTACATTGCCCACATTGCTCTTCCTGTGTCTGTTTTCTTAAAAACTTGCTTGGCAGAGTGAACAAATATATTCTACCTATAGAATCTAAAGTCTAAAGTAAAGTCATCTTTTGTGACAAACTACCTAAGAGTTACTGCCCATCACAATGTTTTTTACAGCTGATTAAATGCTCCCCAGATGTTGAAGCAAAATCATGCTATTTATGTTCATAATAGTTTTTTTTAATAGTTCATGACATACATACAATACAATATATTCATGACCTTTTCTGCTTTCTTTTTTACTTCTTAGCTGGTGTAATTTCCTTGGAATATAATTATTAGCATACTTACTTATTTTTACTTACTTATTTTTTGATTGCCCTGTTGCTAAGACTATGCTCAGAAGTCTCTAGTTCACAGATGGGGATAAGATAATTTCTAATCTTTTGGGTCTAACTCCTAAAATACTAAGTCTAGTTCTAAGTATTCAGAAATTCTGTCCTGAAATAATAATAATTTTAAGTATGGGAAATGAGAGGTCCTGAGCAATCTGATTCTAATTGGACCTGCTTTGAGTGCAGTGTTGTAGTAAACATTTCCAGAGATACCATCCTGCCAAAATTGTTCTGTGATCCTATGATTGTAACCTTTGCCTTTGGGCTAACCATTACTATGTGCCACTGTTCCAAAAAAAACGTTGTTGCTGGGCCAAAGAGGCTATTTGGGAAAACCACCACGAGATTGTCAAAACTTCCAGTGAGAGATCCCAACCTGCACTGAGGTCCATAGGCACTTTTTATATGCAAACTGCCCTGTCTTCTCCCTAGCTGGTTATGAATTCCACAATACAAGACAGTCATAAGACATTAACAGAAAGAAGAAAAACTAGGTGGAAGTATGTATACTGCCATTGTATCTCTGTCCAGTTGTCCCTTCTGTAGTGTTGTGATCTGGTTTGACACCCATCCCTCAAGATCTGGTGAGTGTGACTTTATCAGGCTGCATGCAAATAGTGGGGAAATTGTGGAAGTCATAACCCTGGAAATATAAAGTTTGCAAAATTGCAGAGCAGTGGTGGAAGGGAGGGAGGGAGGGACCTCAGGGCCTCACCTGCTCCAGCTCCACAGCCATAGTGGGGCATGAGGAATGTAGCGGGGCTTGTGGGACAGTTTGGTGTGATTTCTTGAGGCAGGCTTGCTGCACCACTTCTGTGCCCAGCCTTCACCTGTAAAGAGAATCAAAACCCTGACTTTTCTTACTGTGTCACTGTCGTGGTTTGGCCGTAGATGGGAACAAAGGAGCACGTGGCAGTCACTTGTACAAATCAGAGTCCCCCAC
>BJBW01009951.1:0-46805 GCA_004320125.1 Scolopax mira
TAGTAAAGAACTTGTTCCTAATGTCTAATCTAAATCTGCCCTTTCCCAACTTAAACTCATTGTCCCTCATCCTGTCACTGCAGGCCTCTGTAAACAGACTGTCTCCAGCCTTCCTGTAGGCTCCCTCAGGTACTGGAAGGCCACTATTAGGTCTCCCCGGAGCCTCCTCTTCTCCAGGCTGAAAAACCCCAGCTCCCTCAGCCTGTCCGCATAGCAGAGGTGCTCCAACCCCCTAATCATTTTTGTGACCCTCCTCTGGTCCTGTTCCATCAGGTCTATGTCCTTCTTATATTGAGGGCTCCAGACCTGCACACAGGACTCCAGGTGAGGTCTCATCAGAGCAGAGTAAAGTGGGAGAATCACTTCTCTGGACCTGCTGGCAACACTTCTTTAGATGCATCCCAGGATGTGATTGGCCTTCTGGGCTGCAAGTGCACACTGCTTGCTCATGTCCAGTTTCTCATGCATCAGGACCCCCAAGTCCCTTTCCTCAGAAAGGAAGTTCCTCTTATCAGGAAGTGTTATCCAAATGGCAAACCTAAATATCTCTTTCTACAATGTAAGGCTATTTAGTTTTTTTCTCACCACAGCAGGCAGGAAATAAAAAAAAAAAGAAGTATATTCCTGTTCTTACTGTGGCTTTTTGTATTTAGAGATCATTGTCATGTCTGCCTTCAGTTGCCTCTTCTCTCGGTTAAACCCAGTTCTTTTGCTCTTTTCTCACCCACCATGTTTCTGCCCTCTCTGCTCTCTCTGTCACCAGTTGGCTCAGACTTTTCTTGATGTGTGCTGATACTATGTCGAAAAAAGGACCCAGCAATCTTCCCACTGGTGGTGTCCTTCTTGAATCACATACTCTTTTCCAGGGCCACTTTTGCCATTAGCTATTTCAAATCCTGCCTTCCAGAGGTGTGTACAGCCCATTCCAGCTGACCCTCATCAGCCCATCCACAGGGCTGATAATGAAAACATGGTATTATAAAAGACACAGAGTAGCCACTCAATAAACCTTTAGCAACTGACAGCAAATCATTGAAAACTTATCTTTAAATCTGTTTATCCCTTTTTAGCTAGACTATTTTCTAGTTTGTGTAGCTCAATGGCTATACTAGACAGACACCCTGCAGCTGCCACAGTTGACGCACTGCTAGTGGAGCAGCACGAGAATAACCCTTTCTAAGGGGGTTACTCTAGGTGTCCAAAGACATGGATTTTTCCCTTGAAGGATCTCTCTGCACTGGAACACGGCTATAGGTGACTGAGCTCCACTTCTAGTCACTCTAGTAAATGAAATATCAGACTCTACAGTGTTTTTAGGAAGGGAGAGCTTTTTAGAGCCATTAAGTGACATTAGTAACATCCATGTATGCAGACCTGAAAGAAAGGTGCTGAATTGATGGATGTACTTGTCATATTTATGGTTTGTAGCAGAGTGATGAATGTGATTTGTGGTTTATAATGTGATGCTCATTTAACTCTACTTTTTGAGATCAGGTTGATTTATAGAAGCCAGCATTACTATTGCGTTTCAGTGGGGTGACAGGGATAACATTATATCACAGAGGTTTGTCAATTAGTCTTGTGTAACAAAGCCAGGCTCCAAACGGAGGCCTCTGATTGAGAAGATTTAACCCTGACAAAAATGGATTCCTTCTAAACACATCTCTGGTGCTGGACTGACCCACTGATTTATATCCTTACCCAGCCAGCGTTTTGTGGAAGTCCTAATTTATGGGGCTAAAACTTCACTGTCTGAGTGAGTTGTTCTGCAAAGATGTGCTCCAGCATATAGCACATCTCTGGCTGTTGCTGCCCAGTGTAACAGATGTCATGTTTCACAACCCAGCTGTAAACAACACACAGCCCCTGCCCTCCTTTTGCAATGATGGCTAATGGTTTGGAGTAATTTGTTTTTATTATCCATGGAGATGCACTTGATTTTCTAAAGTCAGGGGTTCAGCATGCACCAGAAAGGGAGGGATGCAAAATCTCCAATCATGTAAGTCAGTGCAGCATACAGTACTAATGAGCACTTTGATTTACCAGACTTAACACACATCAGCATCCGTAGTTTCAGCCTCAGCCATGGACGCTTTTCTGACTTTTTTAGCATCCTCCTCCATCAGCCTCATCTTTGCCCTGTTTTTAAAATTAATGGAGTTTTACTTTACACAAGTAATTAGCAATTGGATGGCACTCCAAAACAACCAAGGACATATGTGGCTTAAGCTTTTTCATCCCCATAGGGAACATGGTGGAAAAATTAGCCTACATGTAACATAAAATAACATCGTGCTATTTCTGGGAGGATCTTCCATATTCATTTAGCTCAAAATGCATTGCAAGGTTACTGGAAACACAGTTAGTTATCAAACTAAATATAGCAAAACATCAGAGATGGTGGAGGCAAGAAATTTAGAAAAGTGAAAATGTGTGCAGACAGAGAAGCCAACACACCTACTTATTGTTTGTTTGCTTTCTTGGACTCTTTGGACTGTTTACTGCCACAATTTTTGTGACAGCTTCCCCTTGGGAGTCCATTACACATCTGATTTAGTCCCCGGGACACAGACATTTGAAGTGGCCGGATGGTATGAGAGATAAAAAGCTGGTTTCAGAGCTGGCCAGTGCTGTCCAAGCACCCAGAGGTCGGGCTGGAAGGGTGCAAAGTGGGTGTAGCATCATTTTGGGAGGGAAGGTAGCAGAGCTGGCCAGAGATGTGATCAGGAATGGGGGCAAAGAGGAACCGACTGATGTTGGGGTCCCAAGGGCAGAGTTGGGCTGGTGGCAACAAAGCTGTGGTCAGGTTTGGGGAGCAACCTCATCTGTTAGCTCAAACAAAACCAAACCCTCATGATTTGGAATGGTTTTGAAGGCTGGTGAGAGGGCCTCAGGGCAGCTCTGGAGAAATGCCTCCGTATCAGTGGAAAATGCTCACAATAAAACATCTGTTAGCAGTGATGTGGCAGTCAGGCCCTGTCACAAGAAAGGCCACAGACAGCCTATATTTTGCTCTGATGTGGGTCTCCTGCTGGTTAGTTCTCACTGCTATTTTTAGGCTGAGGCACTTTAAGCCTTTAACTCTCCCCTTTCTCTTTTTTTTTTTCCCACTATCAAATGGCCATGAACTCTCCTGGAGTCGGCAGAAATTTGTATCCTTCAGCAGTAATAGATCCATCAAGAATAGGCTGAGGTAACTGAATGCAGAAATGCATATTTGAGATGCTGTTCATTTTAATAAGTTATACTGCATGAATGGAATAGATATTGAATTTAACACATATTGGCATGAAATAATTCTTACTAAGTGGTGTCTGGAGTCAGTTTTCTATCTAATTTCCCCTTCGTAGATTTTTTTATAAATAGATTTTATAAAGATCAGCAAATTAATATTTTTAGAATGTTTTCCCCATGATGAAGAGGACAAGTCCGGTTAAGCATCCACCTGTACACTTAAGGGACTGAGATTGTTTGTTGTCCCCAGTAAGCTGAGACTCATCTGAATGCCTCATCAGAGAAAAAATTAAATTTTTCAGAGGTCCATCAGGCTTTTGGAAAGTTAAGGCTTGTGTCAAGGTTAATTAGGAGATAACTTTGGAATGGCACCAAGGTAGCTGGCCTGACAACAAAGACAGAGACATCAGGCTGGCCCTCACCCAGCACTGCTGAGGCTCTGTGTGCAGCTGTGTATCCAGGGAAGCTCCTTCCCATGCCCTGGGGTGAGCTGGTAGGAAGTATGGCTTTGCTAAAATGAAAGGGAGCTCTCTCAACACTTCTGTCCTTTGTCCCCACTGCACCCTTCAAAATGGGGCTCCACCAGGGTAAAAGCTCCACGCAGATACAGTTTCTTTCTCAATATATTAGTAGTAGTAGTATAATAAAATAAGCCATTAAATGTGCAGCCAAGAGGAACATCATGATTAGCCAGCATGCCTGCGATGGGCAGTAGGAACAGAAGTGGTGTTCATCCTCATCACCAGCCCTCAGAGAGACATTGGCCTTAGACACACAGCCTGTGTGCAGATCAATGTTTGGTGTGTATTTCCTATCAAAACAAATCAGGGAGGATAATATAATATGTTGTAGCTATTAAAAAGAGAATGATGTTGATTTCCCCAAAGGCTTTACTACAGGACTTCAGCTAAAGTAGCTTGCAGTTCATGCCACAAAGCCATCACCCAGTACACTGTCATTTCATCCCCTCACTGAAGGAGACCTGTCTGAGCAAACCTCTCTTTCTGGCTGCTGGTTTCACATCAGAATCTGAGCCAGCCTTTTCCTTCATGACAACATGCTGAATCCAGACCAGCCTCTTAGCAGCTAGAGCTGTTGTCATCTGACAGGTGGTTGCACTCAATCCAGTTCCTTGATAGGGGAAAGAAACAAGCATGCCTCACTACAGGGCTCCCCAGCTTTTTGCAGAGTCCCCTGGATGGAACAGCATGGGGAGTACTCCATCATCCCCTGAAGATGTACCTCTAGGCCACTGCAGGGATGCATTGCTCTGCTCAGCTGCCAAGCACACTCCAGCTCTGCCCACCAGTAGATACCTCCACCTGATTCTTCTTAAAAAGAATATGGATACTTTGGTCTTAATCCACAGGTCATGGGACACACTTAACCTTTCGGTCAAGGCATACCCTTGATAGGTCTGAGCAGACTTGAGCAGAAAAAGGACTCTGCTCCAAACTCTTGCAGCTCTAAACCAACCACATAGCTGTGGTGAGTAGCAGAGACTAAGCTTCGGGCATGTTACCAAATAACTACTGTACATACTATTTATTGTCCACTGATGCCAATCCTTGTCAGCATCAATATCACAATTTCTCTAGCTACAAACAAAGGTTAAGTGAGTCCAATTACTCTAGTAAGGTAATAACAATAATGCTTACTAATTACAGCAATTGCATTATGGATCATTAGTTAGTGATTATGACTTTGCCAAGTGCTTGGCAATTTCATGAAAGAATCACTCACAATGTGTCATGGAAAAGAAATATCTTCTTGGCATTGCTAGTTTCCAGTTTGCATAACTGATCTTAAAAGTTCAGCTTGAAGACTGCCAGAAGCTTCTTAGGAAAAGAGATGTCTGCCCGGTATTTGCAGTTCCACAACACAAAACAGTAAGAGGGTGATAGGAAGAGTAAAGTGGAAGACTCCTACCGTACACAAATGAAAATTCAGTATTTTGAGTCCTGAAGAGTCTAAGCAAAGAGGATCCCATGCAAATAAAATGGCCCCGGTTTGTATGAGATATTGAGAAGTTTTTCTAATAAGAGCCATTATTATCCTCACAGCCTCCCTGGAGAGTCTTGGCATGTCTTATTTTATTTAAATAAATAATTAATTTAGTTTAATTAAGATCATCCAACAGGCTGGAGACAGGTTTTACTAATTCAAGATTCATGGGGGTTCTAAGGATGTAGATGGTAACCACGGAGACTGAATTTTTTTCTTTAAATTAAATTGAAGGTGGTTGAAAGTTCTCTCTATTCTATAAACCTTCCTCTGCCTGTAGCTCTGCTGTCAGAGTAGTGGTAGCCAAAGACAATACATTCCAGACAGAAGCACTCAAAACCCACTCTCTGACCCCTTCTTTGGTCACAAACAAGTAATTTCCAAATATCTACAATGCATTGAGGAACTTTTTGCTGATTTAACTGCTTTTCCAGGGCTTTTCCCAAGACCCTCTCCCTCTGAACTTAAGCTACATTTTCAACCCCTTGCATAGGTGAGCACTAAAATTATCCCAACCCAACTTTCATGAAAAATAAAAGGAAAATTGAATTTAAAGCCAGAGAAGAGACCATTAAGATCCACTAATCTCACTCATGCGCATAACAGACCATAAATTTCATCCTCCACTTATTGCAGCAATATGCAGTAGGATTTAAATGCCTCTTGTAGAAAAGATCCTTGTCTGGAAGATGATGAGCTTTCCTTGCTCATCATCCCATTTACAACTTCAAGGACTCTTCATCATTTTGAAGGATCTTATGAAGATCTGAAAACTTTATGAAGCTAGTGCAAACAGCTGAAAGCTGGATTTTTTCACAGACAACCTCAGGGTGCTGAAATATCCCTGAAACATGTAGGCATCTTGTCTACACCAAGTCTTCACCTCTATATTGTGCTCCTCATTGTCCTTCTGGACCAACTATAGGTGTCAAAGTGGCAAAATAACCAAGGAGAAAATCCCACATACAAGAATGCTGTAACCTACTATTACTCATTATATTTTCAGAAAAAGAGAAAAGCCTTTCTTGACAGTTACAGTCTTAACAGTGAAATTTGTGGCTAAATATTTGCCAAGCTACATGGCTGGACAAGCGGTTCAAAAAGTAAGTAAAATACAGAGACCTCAAAGAACATGAGATGGCAAATCTGAGATGAACATGACTGTAGAAAAGTGGTACCCAGAAAATGCAACATCCCAAATGCAACAACAAATTTCTGCCACTTTCTGTCAAAATGAATATGAACAGACACCAGCACTTTTTTGGCCATAAAGCTGTAATACAAACAACGTTACATTTGCACTGATTCTGTTGGGGTTAGGGCAAGCCAAAGCAGCAGGTGGGAAAACCAACTCCTCACACATGTTGAATATACCACAATGAAAACTGAGAAGACAAGGTATTGACCTCATTTACCACCATATAACCTCTCGGACTTAGGAAGATGGACCAGGAAAAGCTGAAAGTAATATTCA
Organism: Scolopax mira; assembly: GCA_004320125.1. Lineage (NCBI taxonomy): Eukaryota > Metazoa > Chordata > Aves > Charadriiformes > Scolopacidae > Scolopax > Scolopax mira. The sequence continues at coordinate 6,713 of BJBW01009951.1, forward strand.
GTCCATAATCAGGTGAGATATTTAAAAGATAAAGCAGATGCTTTGTAAGATCTTAAATGACTCATTGGGGGAAACCTTAAGGAAGAGAAAATATCCACAAGCACATTAAATAGGATAGCATCATGGTTTTTTTCCTAGTCCCTTTTAAATGTACAAGTGAACAACCAACCAGAAACAAACCAAACCCTTAAAGTATTGTAATAATGCAGCTCCTGTCCACATCATAGGAATACCAGATAAAAACCCACAGATAATTCACCTCCAACATCAGATTAATTGTGATGGTGTGCAGCTTTGGGTCATAAGAGTAAAATCTACACTGGTTGTTCTCTGCGGTCAACATTGATTTACCCTCACTTGAACTGAGAGGCTATTTAAGCAGTAATTTCAACTTCCTCCAACTCAGAAGCAGTAAATGGATTCTCACGTGCATTTGAGACATTTTTTGGTAAGCACATTCATGGGAAGACAACTGTTGATTATACTCCAAAGGCATTTGAAATAATAATTATGTTAACAAAATGTCACCAAAAAGGCATGCTTTCTAAAGGCTTTCTAGCATGCCTGCTACCTTGTTTCTCTTTTATCTCCCTGTTGTGCTTATAAATATCCACCTTCCTCCTCTTTCTTCTTAGGGGTCCAGGCAGAGAGGTGGCAGGGTGAGGAGAAGGGAGTGAGATGGAGGCAGCAAGGCTGTTTGTGATGCCCTTGGTGACTGGGGTAACTGCTGAGCAGCTTCATGGCTATGGGAAGGGCTGTTGTACAAAAGCATTGAAGTTCATTCCGTTTGACTATTTGGCATTCCCTGAAGACCCTGAATCCAGTAGCTTGCTTGGTTGTGCCAAGAAGCTCATTCCAGACTTCAAGTCACAACTTTCCCTGGCCTTCAAGGGTACAGCAGGGACCACAGCCTAGTCCTGTGCATTAATGTGTCCAAGTCAATGACATATGACAGGTGGCTGGAGACCACTGCTACCTTGCCAGTTGCTCTATGTTTCACGCACCTGATTTCTGACAGTGCCATTGCCAGGGGACACAGGAGGGCTCATCTACATGGTCTGTGAGAGTGCACCAAGGATTCCCATCCAACATCCAATATCCCACCAGCACCAACAATTCCCATCCAAGTAACAGGGACATGGTTTAGTGTTGGACTTGATAGTGTTAGTTTAACACTTGGACTTGATGACCTTAAGGATCTTTCCCAACCAAAATGATTTGATGATTCTATAACACAGCCTGAGGCATAAGGAGCAGGCACAGATCCTGCACCTCTTCCATGACCTAACCCCCAGGAGACAGTTTGTGCTACATGAATATAGGGAGCTCCAGTAAATTCTGGCTCTGAGAGAATAAAACAGACTCTCTTCACACCACTGCACACTGTATACACACCCCATTACCATTGCCAGGCACAAGACAACAGTGTCTGAGCACTGCAAAAGTGTAGAATCCCCTTCCACCTACTTCTTCTAGTCCAAAAGTTATGACTTACACCAGAAAAGTCAAAATGTGCTTCATTTAGCTGAGATAGGGCTGTGAAAATTCACAGAGTTGTCACTCCATCCCCAGCACTGGGACAATATACCACACCGCTGAAAGGAGGAGGGTGCAGCTGCCTGATTCTTTCCTCAGTGCATCCATTCCTGAGCAAGGCATCCCTTGCTCATACTGTGCTAAACTAGTCCCCTGGCTGAATAAAATACTACAGGCTTCAGAGCTGTCATTTTGGCACTGCTCACCAGCACTAAATTCAAATCTGAAAAGGAGAAAACAAAAGGGAAGAACATATCTGTTGGTCTTTGGCATTAATCAGTGAAAATTACTTCACTTCAATGGCACCAAATGAACATAAAGGTAATTGAAATGCAATGGCCAGCACACTGACCATCTCAAAGTCAATAGCAGTACAGTTTTTGTGCCAATTAAAGAATTATTTGGATTTTTCTCAGAGGGTTTTCATATGTATAATTACATTTGCATATAGGACCCTGATAATATGCCAAGTCAACAACCCCAAAGACCACAAAGGAGATTCAATCCAGGGAACAGATGCTGCCCTCTCAGGGATTCTCATCCTGTCCATCAGAAATGCATCTACTCTAGATTGCTATATAGTTGCTGAGCAGCACTGGTACCACTGCTAGAGTAGTTGAGCAAAGATGTTTATCCCCATATATGTATTTTACCAATTTTGACCTTTAATTAGGAGCAACAAGCCTATGGTTCTTGAAACAAGACTCCTAGGCAATTCAAGTGCAGTTTAAATCTAGGGTCTATCCCACATGGGGGTATGTCTGTACAGGAACTGCAGATAATCCATACCCCCAACTGTGATAGGAAGTGGATTAAACTACTGTATCCCCATCCTCATGTCTGAGTTAGACTAGTCCCCTCTCATCAAGGAGAAATAGGAGTCTTAGCCAAGCTTTTTCAATCCCTGCCTGTAAAGTTTTCCTAGCATTTCTTTCAGGCTTGGCTTTAGGAAGTATATATTGTCTGCTGACTCTTGGTCAGAGAAAGATGTTTGCATGATTTTGTAGGACCAGAAAAACTGGACACATCTATACCATGTGTAGTATTAAGTGGTCAGAAGTATTCTTAAAGAAGGTGGTCCCGTGGAGGCAAGGGAAATTCCCAGTCACCAGTCCTTCCTGGCTCTTGGCCACAGTGTCCAAACTACTCATACATGAGTTGTTAGTGTTTCTTTCCATGACTAAAGAGTCCACAAAGCACAGATCCCAAACACAGATGCTCTTGGATTGCAGGGGGTTTTGCTGTGTCTGTCTTCATGTAGCCCAGCCTGTGAAGAAGTAGCAGACAGATCACTAGTTACTCTCCTCACACATCTGGATGCAGTCTTTGGGTATTTGAATTAGTACAGCTCACTGGTTTCACAGAAAGCCAGCCTAGACCAAGTCATCTTTTATCAGAACAGACCTGGGTGTAGCATGCAAAAGATAATCAAATAAAGACCCAAGGGCTGACCAGCATGACTAAAATGCCAACAGTCTTGTTTCATAAAAACTCACCTATTTTCATCATCAATATTCATCAATATTTTTGGATATTCACTCTGAATATCCACCCATTCAGAGAAGATTCCAGTCTCCTCTGAATGCAAGCCATGAGAGTGTTTTGGTTATTCTTAATTCCACAAACCCAACCTATCTGGCAGTGAGTCTGCTTCTGAGATTTCTTGCTTGGCAGAATGAGAAAACTGGCTTGTTAAAATGTCCAGATAGGGAGGGCTGACTGCACTGAGCATCTCCTGTATCTGTACTTCAGGCACAGAATGGAGGGTGCAACCACAGGGAACAGCAGAGCATGCTGATTATTCTGTCAGGAACAACTTAAGCTGGCAAATTCTAATATCTTATTTTTTATCATTAAATGCCTGCAAACACATCAAGATTTTAGCACTTGCACTCATTATTCAGAAATATTTGATGAGCATTTTATGCAAACATGTTTAATTTCATGTGCACAATCCACACATCATTTGGTGTGACCTTCATTCAAGAGTTCGACATTTGCAGACTGCCAAGGGACCTGTCAAAACACACAGCTCTTTTCAGCCTTGATTTCTTCAGGCTGAAAAAGGGAAAATGTTCCCGGGAAGAAGGAAAGATCAGAGGAGAAGACAAGTGTAAAAAATCATGGGACATTTTCCTTTTCCATGAGATAAAGTATGCCCTCAGACTGTGGAGGCTTTAAGTTTAGAAATATTTTCATCCTTGCCAGACTAAAGGATCAATAAAGGCATAAGCCTGATCAATGGACTGTTTGGAAAACTTTGCCTCCCTTTTTATCCTCACAGTCCCAAAAAGTAATTGTGCTTGCGTACATGAGGGTGATCCTCTACAGTCAAGTATCTCTTTCTTCCTGCCTTTCACATCTACTTTAGCACTGGGGGTTGGCTAGAGCTCTTAAATGGCCTGCACTGTTGTGCAGTCCCTTTTGTCCCACAGTTTCCACTCTCCTCCTCTTTATTTTCCTGTTTTAATTTTGCTCCCTTTCTCCTGAAGCCAGAAAAGAAGGAAAGAGGAAAGAACCACCTGTGACAGATACTAGTGATATTGCTTGATAAAAGGTGCTCCTACACCATAGTGATTGGTGAGAGGAACCTGGAGAAAATCAAATTTGACTGACAGCATCAGTGCTGGATCTCTCTCCTGGGGTATTGGTGTTATAGTGCTAAAGGTCCCATCTCTAACACAATAATATTTCATATACCTGCCAAGCATGCTGATCTGAATGTATTAATCTCCCAGTTTCTGTCACCACCTATCATGTTTCATCACAGTCACTGTTGCATTATTAATAATCCTTCCTCTGTGTGTATGTGCACTTTTTTAGCCCAAATGGAAAAGAGCTCCACCTAATCAACAGCAATCTCAGTGGAGAGCACCATTCACGAGAAGTCTGTCCAGCCATGTCTTTGAGGAACAGCCCACTACTAGTTAAAGTCCTCTCCAGCTGGCCATGCACAATACAGGTGAAGGATGAGGTGACAGGGAAGAGAATAAGGATTTATACATTTAAACGGCACTAACCAGGAAGCTATCCTGATATGGTCAGCATGTAAAGAGTGTGCAGTTGAATGGGGATTTTACCCAAAACTCTGCAGGAAACCAGACAGATAACAGCTTTGCCTGGCCAAAGAAGTCACTGGGAGGGCATCATGCAATGTTTAGTGAGCTGACAGTATTGTCAATAGGATGACATTTTCTCACGATTTCTGACTGGTGAAGTAGGAAAACTTATGTCTAGTGGCAGAGCAGAGCAATTAAGAAACTTAATGACTTATTAGTCATTGCTGTTATGGAAAAAAAAAAAAAAGGAAGGAAAAAAAAGCACCCACAAAACTATCCAGAAGACCATTGTCATGAAAAGAAATGTGAGGAGCACTGACACATAATGCCTACTTCAGAAAATACTGGGAAAGATCATTAAGAACCCTGTAACCCTGTGTTTCCCTTAACACTGGAAATGGCTGATGGCTCTCCAGGACACAGGGGTGTGACCACTGATGTGACCACTGATGTTACTCCAGTGCTAATAAACTTCTTTAATCCATAGTTTTCCAGAGGGCAAGGTCCATTTCAAACAACCCTACAAGTTCCATCACCATCTTCCTTTGAAGACAGAATTGCAAACAAAACTGAATCCCCAAAAGTAAAAACCCAGACCATATTTTACGCTGTGTGAGATATGTGTGTCACGTTTGAAGGCTGTAATTTTATCTTTAGGGCCCAGCTGTCAAAATGGTGAGTTCTTCATCTTTGGCAGAATTGCCCTGGGACTCAGATCACAGCAGATTTGCAGCTTTCCCTGTCCTTTCTTCACTATTTTCCCAAGCAGATGTAGTCATATGGCCAATGAATAATGAAATTACCTCTTTCCAAAGAACAAAACATGATGGTTGCTACCTTGCTTAAAAAAAGGCAAGGCCAAGATAAATGTGAGAGCTGAATCCACGCTTCAGCTCTGAACTCAGATCTGGAAAGCACTCAAAAGCCATGTGCTGGGCTTGGCATGCATTTATTTCTTTGACAGAGGGCTCATCTTGTCAGTCTGACAATAACATTTGCTTCCCACAAGCACTTCACAAACCAGCACGTACATCATCATTAACATCCCTCCCACCCATGTCTTCTGGTGTTTCCCATCCTGCACCCACCCTCCCACCCTGACAGACTCCTTGGCTGCAGAAATGCCCTTCCATTACCTCTGCAGCCATCATCTACTCCAGCAGTGTACTGCAGCTCAAGGTTGTTGGTGGTGAAACTGAGCACTGGTATCCCTAGTATTGTTGCAACACCCTGTCCCTGCTGCATCAGAGGAAAGGCAAGAGAAGAATCACTGGATAAATAGTGCCCAAGATAACTGTGGACTCTGACAAATAAGCTCTGCCTAATGGAATTGTATCAGGTTAAAGGAGGGCTGTACCTTGCCACCCTCCTCACCCCTCTGCTGGAGCTGAGGCAGAGGGTGAACCAGTTCAGGGCTTAGGACAGCCAGGGTGAGTTTTTGTTAAGATCCCATCTCAAGAATGCGGAACCTGAGTTGAGGTTTATGTTCCCTTCAAATACCTCTACAGCGAGGCTGAAACCCCTTGCAAAAGAGTGGTGTACAGGGGTGAGCATGTTTAAATTCACTCCAGCTGCCTGCCATGTTCTGAAAAAGGCATGTCCATCCTTCCTCAGGAGCAGGATTTTTGAGGCTTTGCCCCAAAGATTCAATACCTGCCCTTTTAGCCTTGTGTCAAGTAGCCACAAATGTTGTAAAGTGTTGTGAAATTACTCTGGCTTCTTTAAAATCCAGCCACAGCCTTTGCCTCCACAACCTCAGGGAGAAGAACAATAAATTCCACAGATAAACTACATGCAGCATTTTTAAAAGAAAAAAGATTTCTTTTTATCATCTCCGAAGCTGCTGCCCTTTAATTTCAGTGAATGACCCTTTGTTCCCATGTTGCAGGACAGAGTTTAAAAAAAAAAAAAAAGGAAAGAAAGGAAGCAGCAATCAATTTCACTTTCCATCTTTAATCATTGTGAATGTCTCAGACAAGTCTCCCTCTAACCAGTCATCATTTCTGGCTGAAAACTCCATGCGATCTCTCATCATCTATAAATTCAATGACACTTCTATCTTCATTGACCTTCTCTGGACCTTTCAATATCTCCTACATTTTTCTTCACTGACAAACAACGATTTCTGACCCATCATTGGCTCAGTCCTTCCTGTCCTTCTCTGGAAGGCAGTGTGCTGCATTACTCTGCCAGTCCCTGACTATTGCTTACTTTCCACTTATTTAAAAGTAGGTACTGGACTCCCTGTTTACAAAGCAAAGTCTTTTATTTTAGGCAGAAGGTCAGTGAGAGAACAAGTTGATAGAATGTCTACATAAACCCCAGAAGAAAGCTTTCAAAGTGAGTTATCTCCTCATTCCTACTACTAACAGAACATGCAGAGCTGGAATCTGATATTGCTGCTGACAAGCCTGGAGAGAACAATGGGAGCAGTTTTCATTGCTGCGGCATCGACTTGCTTCAGAAACTGCTCACAGTTTAGCTCTTTTGAGCTTATTTGCTCTTAAAGGAAGTTGTAGTTTGGGGGTTTTGTAGTTTTGGGGACACGGTATCTTCTGTGAACAGAGATTGTAAGTGCATTGCTCTGTGTATTCTCCTGTCTCATTGTGCCTCTCTATAAAATAGTCAATTATGATGTTGACCTGCTTTGAAAAAACATTGATGGCTGCTAACGAGCCTGAGAAGAACACATGAACCTTTGTAAGCCCAGCCTTCTCCCTTCGTCTCCCTTCTCTCCATCTTCGTTTAGCAACTAAACAGTTCGTATTGAAGACACTGAAAGTGTCAGCTCTGGCTATGGAGATGGCACCTACTGGCATCTCCAGTAGGCACCGAAACAAATCAGTGTCATTCATATACCATGGCTGCTTTTGCAGCTGGCTGCAAACTTGCTCAGTGCTGCAACACTAGACTTGCTCTTTCTTTTGAAATTTGCTGCAGGGCCCTGGCAGCAAGGCACTTATTTTTTTCCATGAAACCTGAGATGCTGAAAAGCAGCTAGAGGATTCTGCCAATCCTTCCCTTTCACCTCGTTGCTAAGGCTTCCCACAGTACTACTGCACTAACTCTAGACTATCTCAGCTACACCAGCTTAACTAGTTTCTGCTGTCAGCCCTTTACATGACAAGTCTCTGATAGTGCAGCGATGGCATGAGAAGAGAAAGTTTCTTTGCTATGCCTGAAACTTGGAAAAGCAGCAGAAAGCAATGCTTATCAGGTGTTGTGCTAACAAAGGCCAGGAAGAGCAACCTGGAAATCCAGTGCCCTATCCTTCTCGTGCTGTGAACCGCTGACCTTGAGTAGAAAATAATCTGCTATTGAGCAACATTATGATGGAGTACATGCAACGTGGGCACCTCTGCTGATATTTGCCTGTCTTTGTTTTACTATTTATATCTGTAATCATCCTGGAGAGAGAAATTAATTACAGCCTGTCTTCCTATCCAGAGATTCCGTTCATATTACAAACCCCTAAAAGCGCAATTCAAGCAGTTTCTGATTATCAGTGAAAGCCTCAAAATGGAAAACAAGCTTCTTAATTAATCTCTCCCTCTTTTCGAGTGATGATTTCATGATGTTTATGAAAAAAAGAGAGGATGAAGAAGAAAGCAGCCGTGAGACACCAAGAGCAGAAAACAATTTTCTTTCATTTAAAAGATAATTGCAGGGGAGAGGCTGGAGGTAGATGCTGGCAGGAGATTTCAGGCATCATGTGAGGCATTTGTCCTTTCCTAGAACAATGATGGAAGTTGGGCAAGAAAAACTGAGCATTCCATTTGCATGGTCCTTCACTTCCTGAGGGCTTTCATGGTGTTTTAGTCCATCTTCCACTTGCTGAAAAATCAGACATTTTGATACAGATTTTCTAAGGGATTCACACAACTATGCTCTTTTTGCAGTCGTGTTAATCCACGTGTCTATCTGTTGGGTTGTCTGCCTTTCCTTCCCTCACTCTCTTGAGATCACTATACAGTTTTAGCTGAATTTCACTGGCATGACAGGCATAAGTGAAAGATTTTCATTAAAAAACAAAGGAGGATGTCCACATAGAGGACAGAGTGTCTGCGTCCCAAAATGTTGGAAATTCTACAGGATAAACTCACAGCTTATTAGACTCAAGACAACGACATAAATTAGAAGTCTTATAAATGCCCCCACCACAGGAAAAGTTTCAATCAGAGTGACAATCAACCGTGAGACAAAAATGTATTGAAAGTAGGCCTCATTAGTTCCATTCATCATCGACTATTCACTTCTGTACTCCCTTGTCTCTTATACACTCCCATCAGATTTTTACCTCCTCTCAAGCCATCAGCAGTGCTCCTCTCTGGCCACTGACCTCCCTCCATCTTTTCTCTCATTAATGGGGAATGGGGAAGGAGAAAATAGCCATTTCTACCCCTAAGATGTTCACTTGCCTCTCTGGCTGCTTATGCAGAGCAGAGGATCTGTATTCTCTGTTTCTCTTGCAAGGAAGAAGGAAAGAAGAAAACTATCCTTTGCTCCCACCTTCCTCTAAACAGCCCTTAAGGGAAAGGATAATTATTTTTTTGTGACTACTACCTCACAGATGACTTCCCTCTTACTAGGTTACTACTTATCCACTAATCCACTGCCATTCACAAGGATGAGACCTTGTCAAGGCCCAAAGACAGCAGTGGAGTGGAGATCACCAAGGGCCATTTATAGACTGCACAGCCAGCACAGAGGCAGGGGAGCATCACCACCAAAACTCAAGTACACACAGCTAGGGTTTTTGGCAAAGGCAGCAGTCCTTGAACCCAGCCTGACCATCATGGTTGTAGATGTGAGGCAATACAGCAAAAGCAGTGACTCCCTGTGTCAGGGCAGTGCCAACCTGCTTAAGGCTGCTAGGGTGGGTATAGTTTGAGCTGTATCACTGTCTCTTGCTGGAGGGTTCACCACTTGACTGCTTATTTTGGAGGGGAAGCACGTGATGCAGTGCCTCCTAAGGGGTTCCTGTACAAAGCCCCTGCTTCACACTCAGATAAGCAGCTTGTATCTGAGGGCAGTGTTTATTTCTGAATTAATACCTCTCCCTTAGAGGTTATGGATGGATTTCAGCAGTTTATTCTCATAAGAAAGCATGGAAGATTCTCTCCCCTTGCTGATACGTATGGGAACCCTGAAGGAGGTTGGGTGCTTCCTATCATGTACCTGTCTGATCTTTAAGTCAGTGAGAGTTGTGCAGCTACAGCTAAAAGAAACCTATCCTCCAGCTTTGGAAGGGAGGGCTGAGCTCACTGTTAAAGCAGGAAATGTAATTGTTTCTGGTAAGATAGTGTATACAGAATCCCACATAAAATCATGGCCTTAGTGCAAGGAGCATTAAGAAGAAAACAAACAAGCATGCTGAGAAGACCACTTGGGAAAATGCTTACTACCAGCAATTCTTAGCAGACTGCCTACAGAAAAGACCAAGAGACCCACGGGCACATCAGAAAAAAACGGATGTGATGCATCAGTATTACAAGACATTTCCTTAGCTGGTGGAATACTCTGGCTCTGCACTTGTTACCTTGCTTTCTCATGGAAACAAAGCTAATAAAAATAGTCTAATAAAACCACCAAGTTCCAGTCCCCCTGCTTTCACACGAGTGACTTCTGAACAGGCTGATTGTGATACAAATCAGGTTGGACAAAGAGGGCCAGAGACTGTTATGTCAAAATAAGTCAGTGAACAAAAGCTATCTGAGTAGTAGAGATTCCTGAATAGCACAGCTGAAAAACGGCTTTCTAGAATGAGCTCAACTCTCACAGAGATGAGAGGATCCATAAAGAAGAAACACCTGAGGACACCCCAACCATAAAACCTTGAGGTGGAACTTAGCACCCCACAAAAATCACAAACCCAAAGGACATCATGTTGTATGATTACTCACACCTCCTGGTGGTTTTCCTCCTGCCCAGAGCTTTTCTGTTTCATGCCTCCTGAAGACCCCTCTTTTAAGCACAGAGTCAAAGTCTCCGTAAAAACTGCATGAAAGAAAGGAGAAGAGGAAGGATAGGAGGCAGCTACGTAGAAAAACTAAATAAGACCCAGAAGGCCCAGTAGGCAGCTGCTGAAAAGGAACGAGCATCACATCGCACTGCAGTGAAGCTGTACTCAGCTTTTATCACTGTCCTTTCTAACAGATGTGTTCAATACCCCATGTCTTACTTCATTTGGATCCCCTCTTATCTGTTAGAAAGAGATTTTGATTCATGCAAGCATAAGCAGCTGCACACCCATTAGTGTCTGATGGTGGTTTTTCACTCAGCTCCAAGAGCCTGAGGCTGGGCAGACCTTTGAGAACAGACATTAAAGGAAGGAGGCCATACCACAGCTTCTTAGCTGACCAACTGATCTGTGAGCTGCCTTACCTTGAAATGCAGCTTACAGCACTGCAGCCAGTCCAGGACTAATTGTCTCAACCTAAATGACACTGGTCAGGAAAGGCAAAGCTGGGTTCTATTAAAAGAAAATACTGTGGTGAATGTTTCAGCAGCAGTGTTACTGGGTGAGACAACAAGGGCTGCCCAAGCATAGTGGAAAACATAATGGGATGCAATCATTCATGTATCACTGATCCTCTTTTTGCTGACATGGAAAAACAATCCATCTTTCTTCTCTGATCCCATCTTGAGCCGGCAAATAGAAGGAACAAAGCATCTTCTTTTAATTACTGTGATCTGATGAGGAATAGAGCAATGCAGTAAACATGGAGCCACAGAGTGAGCTTTTAGAGCCTGCTTTTCAGAGCAGAACAGCACTCTAAGGCAAACCTCGCGGAGCTCCACAGACCTGACAATGCAGCTATTTGAATGCAATGTGCAATGTTGTCTGTAACCTGCTGCGTGGCTCACTGGTGCAGTATGTGTCACATTGGAATGCATTACATTGCACTGCTAATTGACTTAATTTCTAGCTCTCCAATGGGTGCTCAAACAATGTACAATACAGCTTTATACATGACTACTGTCAAAAATGCTGTCATTGCTCCATACATTAAGTAAGTCGGGTTGAAGTGTACACAAATCAGCCCTATGATCAAAGCCTTTTGAGTTCAAAACTGTATTTAACCATGTTTCCTAACAAGCTCTTGCTTTCACATCGATAATAAACTGCTATACTGAGGCCATTAAAGAGTAACCATTAGGTTTGAAATCATAGCAAATAATTTTTTTCTTTTTAGTACATACTGTACACTGAGAAGGCTTCAACTTGCTATGCATATTGCTCCTTCACATTTTACCACTCTCTCAGCCCCTGTCTAGTCGTGGGTTTTGTTGCCCACAGACAGCCTGTTTCGTAAGGCAATATAGCTTAGACCTGTTATCTCTTACTATACACAACGAGATTTCCCTTCCTTCCCACAAGACTGTTGCAGTCACCCATGTTCTCTGCCTGACTCTGTGAATTTGGAAAGACTATCACAGCTGCTGAGGTACACAGAACGTCAGAAAATTCTTCTGTGCTCTGTTACCCCATTGAGAGGTTTAAAATGATCTGCAAGATGGCAGATCCTCAAAATATATTATTAATATAATCCTCTGACACCCATTGAAATGGGTGATATTCAAGCAGCTGAAAACTAACAATATTCTTTTGCTCTCTTATAAAGCCTTTTATATGCTTACTCATGATGTGGGCTACCAGACTCTGTCCTAGACTCTCACCTATTATAAATCAATGCCCTGCTGGTTTGCACAAACAAAGACCTGTGCCAATGAATCAACAGCTTGTTTATCTTAATTTGAAATCTCAGTTAGAACAAGGAGTCTATACAGACCCCTGCCTGTGTCTTTTGTAAAGCTTTGAAATATGAAATCAAAAATCCTTCTAAATTCAACATTTCCCTTGTCTCCTCTTTTCCCTTTGGGTAGAACAGGAACATAATACAGCATATTCCCCCAGCAGGAAGAGTTTGTGGCTAGCAGCTGCATAAGCCTCCAGAAGCAGTGAATTAAAGGGTCTAGGGCCTGAAGCAAGAATTATTTTGGCTTTTGAGCACAGTTCAGCTTTGTTTTATCAATAAAGTTTTTTGCTAAGCTCACATCTGAAGCAGCGCAGGCATCAACAAAGTAGTTCAGCTGCTAGTTTGATCCCAAGGCACTAACACAGGCAAAGCTGGGAATGCATGTTGGAGATAACAGCCTGTGAGTTGACCCTCAGGATTGGCCTTTCCCACCATTCACATTGTGAGCCTTCAGATGGGACTCACATAAATGGTCTGTGAATGCCAGGTGAGTTACCATGCAGTAGAGGCTGTTCATGGGGTCGAGGGTGCTGCCAGTCCTCCCACAAGCTAGTCCTGCACAGCAGCATCGTCCTCCAAAATTTGCACAGCCATGGGAGATGAGGATGTGGTGCCAACCTGCAGCTGCTTGAAGTAAAGTATATTGGAGGCTTCCAAGTGATGAGAGGCATGGACAAAGCCGGGGTGAGAAAAGTGGGCTATCATGGGAGCCCCCACAATTCTCAATCAATGGTCCACATGAGGGCAACCTCACCTGTTAACCCTGGAAACACTGGGGATGCTACTGAGCCAGTGGGATCAGTGTGATGCAAAATGCAATTAGGAACTTAATTTTGCTCATGGCAATGCTTGGGCATCATGAGATGTGGGATTCCTCTGGATCAGCACTCTCTGGAGCCAGAAGGCTGGCAGACAGGTATCACGCAAACTTCTCATGCCTCTCTCCACCCAGAGTCATCATCAGATATGCCAGACCTTGCAGTTTAGTTCTCAGCTACCTGTTTTATTCAAACCTGGAGGTATCTGCAGAGCAATGCAGTCCTAATTCTGCTCTGCTCCCAGCTATTTTTATCCTGAGCAGAAATTGCCACAAAATACTGCCAGTTCCTTTCCTCCCTTGCTTTCCCCTGCAAAACCAGGTTATGTTGCAACAAGAAAATGTTCCACCTCAATTTGAAGATCAACTTCTTGTCATAAAGGGAATAACTGGTCACAAGGCAGCTCCCAAGGCTCCAGTTCAGCAGTCAGTCTCTGATCACCAAAGCATTTAAGCACATGTTTACCTATAGGCTGATGATTATATCCCTTACACTTTCCAGAGCCATGCTTTTCTGCCTCTGGCTTATGGACCCCTAGAGATTCATGAACTGCTTCTAAGTGGACCTGAAAGGTACTTAAGAAGAGCAAGCTTCTCAAGGTCCAGACTCCTCCTCAGGGAATGAAGAGACCGAGGACTACTGCCTGAGAACAGAACAGGCCATGGACTTTAACAAGCTGGCATTCAATCACACCCAAAGGATTGAGATCCAACATCTCTAGATATGCAAACCAATGCACTCTCATTCTGGATGCAATCAGCTCCAGACCCAAGACAGAGCAGTGGTGGTGAACACAGGGCTGAGTCCAAGATAAGACATGATGCATTGGAATGGGCATTAGCACAAGCCTCCAGTGTGGGGCTTGTGTCAGCTGGTTTGGTGCAAAAGTAGAACTCACTGATATCTGCCTGCAAAATATCTCACGGACACCACCTTAGACTGAAAGCTGTGGAAATCTTGCTGTTTCTTATTTCTCCACTATATGGACAGATACAGCATGAACTGCTCATTTTCTGGGACAAACCTGTATCAGGTTCTTACAATGTTGATCATGAAAAGGCACCTGATTTCAGGAGGTGGGCTACTGCTACTACCTACTTCTGCTCTCACTTCCTATTCCCAAGCAACCCCAGCAAAATAAAGAAGCCTGCAAGTGGTGAGCTAAACTGGGCTCATCCAATCTTACTAAGTAAATGTCCCATAACTGCCCTTTATCGTCAATCCACCTACAAATGTGCATATGAAAGTAGATAATTTATGCTGAGATTTACTAAAAATATGTCTAACTCACCTTGCATTTTAACTGGCCATTCAAATTACTTTCATAAATCTATTATGTGAATTATAATTTTTATTTTCAGCACAAAGGGGATTTTTTTTTCCCAGCCAGTCAAGTTACTGTCTACTTTTATAGAATAAATTGCTATAAATTAAGTTAGCAGCAGTATAAACAGAGGTAATAGATCCCTGTCTCTGTAGTGGCAGCTGACAGCATTATGGAAATGTAGAATGTCTATTTCTGAGTTTATTCTGATGCTGATGAGTTTGCACTGATGTTCGCCTCTCTCATTTCTCATTTTATCACCTCTAATGCAGTGAATTTCCCCCTCCAAGCTTCTCCTTCCTGAGGTTTGCTTTAGTCAAGTAAATCCTAAAGGCTATTTTAAAAATGAGCTATAGAAAAAAGCTTAGAGTTGGCACAGTGGGTAACACTTAGCCTTTTGTTTGAATAACAAAACTTTGTTTCAAAATAATAAAAGTTGCTGCAATTTAATGCATTCAGTCCAATCAAAGTATAATCCATGTTCCCCTTGAAATACACTCATAATACAAGAGAGCATGTATTTTTGCTTTAAATCCATTTCAAACTTCCAACCCCTGCTGGAGGACAGCATGGAGAAAGTTAAGGAGAATGAGGAAATTAAAGTTTGCAGCCCTAAATGTGTAAGTGTCTGGTGTGCAGACATAAAATGGTCTCCTTTTCTCCTTTCTACCTTTCCATGATTCTGGCCATGTACAGAAGGCTTTAAAAATGTGTGGAATTTGGGGGATTTCATCCACCACCAGATTGTAATAAGGATGCTTGTGGGAATAAGAATTAAACCCTTAATCTTGAGAAAGTTTCCACATGCACCAAACTCTGGTATGAATTAAAAAAAAATAAAATTAGTAATTTCACATGTTACATAGGAAGTGACATTGGAATAGTCTCTATCCAGGAACATGTTTGACCACTCTGAGTTTAGAAGCCTCCATCTGCCTTTTGCTGAGCACAGCAGCATTTTTTGATTTTACAAGAGTTTGGTAGAAGTGGTTTTAGAATCTGTAACAAGTGCCATGTCCTTTCCAGTAGGAAAGACATTTCAAGACCTAAAACACCATTGAAAGGAGCTTTTCTAGGAGGAATAAAAGGGAGGGTTATTTGGGTTTGGTGTTTTTCCTGTTAAAAGAAGCAAGTCAAAAGAATCACAATAACCTTTCCCTCTTCTCCCTGCCCTAGAGCTCAGCTTGTAATTGAAGCCAGCAGAGAAGGAGCCATTGAACCCACAGACACCAGATCCTGACCACCAGAGGAGACTTTCTCCTGATTTTGGCACTGATATCTGAATGGTTCCTGGAGACTGCTCAAGTTTGGTGAGGTTTCCTGGGAAAGTAAGCAAAACAACACTGACACCACCAGCCTGGCTGCTTTCCTGTCTGCACACCCATCCATTAGGCTACCATGGAGCCCCAGTGTAGCTGGGAAACTGTCTGGGAATTGTTCCTTTTTATAGGAAATTGGGAAACTTGAAGGTTGTTGCAGACCAATATTATTCTGAAATTTGCAATCCTTCGGGATGTTTCTCTTCCCTTAGCACTTTGCTTTTAGCATTTTATTGAGCAAAACTAACGATAATGATGGAACAACAGCAAATAGTGCTATTAACAAGATTCCTATTAGCCAGTTTCTTCTTTGAGCCATGGGGTCATCCTCTGCTGGTTCCAGAGATGGCCCCTACTCTTAGCCACAGTTGAGTTAGTTTACCTTGCATTACTTTGGCAGCGTAAGACATACCATAAGAATGCAGACATTTAGCATTATCAGTGTCTGTAAGCTACAAATTGCAGCAATTCTGGAGAAAACCAAGAAATCTGTAGAAACCATAGAGGATCATCCCTTAAAGCCCAACCTTTGTGGAGGCACCAAATGGAGAATGTAAACCTCTTGCTGAGGAAGAAGCAAGTACTTTCTCAATAGGGATAGTTGCCTTTGCATTCCCTGCAAAGTGGGGAACAAGGAGCACTCCAAAGCAGCTGTGACCAGCTCAGGCTAAGAAGAGACCAGGAATGACTCTGCTGCCATCTGGTGATTTTTTGTAGCCATTTGAGCTTAAGGAAAGATGCTGTAAATCTTGGCAGGTTCAGCAGCATAGATAATACATACATAAACTGTGAACTTAGCTGTGGTAAAGAGAGGAATATGGTGAAAAATTCAGTGCTGGATGTCTTCAGACCGTAAGGAACATAATGTTGTGTGTGGATCCATGTTCAGCCCAAAAAGATATTGCTGAGATATTATTGCTGTCAGACTGGAACAGGAACATTTAAGAAATGCTGCAGTTGACATTTATGTGATAATTTTTCTCCCAGGAGCATTTCTTGACAAGTTCTCATAATCCAAATCTGACTTCTGTTCTGGAACATGGCAAGGCTCTGCTTTCCAGAATGGCAGTGTTTAAATAAAAATGCATTTGCAACTACAGTAATTATACTAGCATTAACACAGAAATTTCCACCCTTGTTTAAAGCTGTGCTCCTGGACTACAAGAAACACAAAAGCAGGGATTTCCACTGCCTCCTTTCCTCTTGTTTAATAGAAAACAGCAGTCACATCTTAATGGTCACATCGTCTCCAACACTGTACCTTATATGGTGTACATTCCCCATCCCTTCTTCATCTCTTCACTAAAGTTTCAATCTTTCTTTATATAGTTTTTCCACCCTGGTGGTCTGACTCAACCGCCCTCTCCTCCTCCTTTGGAGGTGATCTAAATTAAACTGAAAGCTCCCGCTGAAGGCATAGCATTGATTTGTATAATAGCACTGCAATATCCCACATCCCATACTTTGTACATTTTGCTTCTCTTTAACCACTAATTTTGTCCATCCACAGAAGCTATTCATTTACTGAATGTGCTGAAAATATGCAAACGCACTTAACAGAAAAGGAAGAATGTCTGTTGCTTTTCTCCTTGTTTAATCTTAGATGCTGTTCTCATCCTCCCACCTATCAGTTCTTACAGTTTACCAGTGCTATTTCCAGGACAGATGTATCTAAAGAGTCCTAAATTTCAGCTCGGTAATAGCATTGCTAAATCCAAATAAATATATAGAGGTTTTAGCCCAGCCTCACTCATTTTACTGTTGTGGGGGTGTTTTGAGCTGTGCTAATTTGCAAATTTCTTGGTAATAACCATCTTTTCTTCAGGTTCCTTCAACTGGAAACTAATGCATTTCAAGGAGGAAAATGTGAAGAAAACAGCAACAACTGAAATAGACTCAGTGGGGGAGGCTTTCAGATTTGCTTTTTATTTGGTCATTTATTTCTTTAGAAAAAGCAAGCAGCTCAACTAAAGAAAAAAGAAAACTCCTTATGAAATCTAGCAGACAATACAATGGTCTCTCAAGTGATGTGGTAAAAGCTTCCATTACCTGAGACATTTAACCGTGAATTGAATTTAGGACCATAAAACATCCCATTCTTTCTGCGCTCCAAGTGCAGCACCAATATGCAATAGCGTTACCAGGCTGGTACTGTTAAAAAGAGAAATGAATTATGACTGGGATGTACACTGATAAAATCTCTCTACTTCTCTCCATGTAAGTATACAAAGTGTTTTATCTTTCATAGAAACGAACAACAGCTTTTTTTCTTCTTTGTGACTCTCCCAATCTCGGAAATCTTAAATACAAAACATCAAATTCTATCCCAGGTTTCTTACCAAAATAAAGGTGGAGCACACAGACCTTTATGCCTTATTGAGACCAGCACTTCTAGGAGAAGAATTTCTCATCCTTTATATAGTGCACAACTGATCAGTACACAGCCCAGACACATAGCAATTGTTTGAGGTGGGCTGGACAAAACTGCTTCTCAGACTGTCACACCTTCAGCATCCCTAGACAGTGTTAAAAACCCTTAACTCACATCTGGACAGAAATTAAAGGAAGAAAAGAAAAAATTCAAAATATTGTTGCATGGTTGCAGTGAGCTATCCTGAAGGAGCTTCTACTCTGATTCATCTTGAAGCATCTCAACTTCTTCTGTAGGTTTCTAGTGTAGATTGCACAGAAAATGTTCTCATTTCAAGTTTACCTCATCTTTTTACTTATGTTCAGACCAATACAGTCTTCACACACAAAAAAATTAAGCTCAGCTTTATGATTTCTTTGTCTGCTTAATACAAAGTACAGTTAAAATTAATTTTATAGAGGACCTCCAATCCTACATCTTTCACAGCCCATCTTTTCATGGCCCAGACTGCAGCTTCCTAGGTAGATATTTCTCTTTTACCATGTTGCACTGCCACAGGTCCTTATTTGAAGATTTAGATTTTTATTTAAGACAGTTAAAACTATTACCCACCTAAATATAAATGCAATATCAAGTGAGTCAAGCAGGCAGCTGACCAGTTCATGGAGAGTGGTAAAAGGAGTATCTATCTGCATTTAAGCAGAAAAACGGTCACAGATGCATCTTCAGCATTCACTGGCACCTGACTATCAGGAAAAAAACAGTGGTGTAGGGAAATAAAGAGAGAAAGAAGAAAGATGGTACAACCATGCAGTAGATAGGGCATACAAAGGTCAGCTCCGAGCCTCTTATGATCAGCACCTCAAAGGCTCCAGCATGATGGTGGTGGTCAACACTGCATAGTTATGTCACAGAGTGCTACCTACCTGAGACAACGGTCCTTCCTCCACATTACATGTGTTGCAGCTGGAGAGTAAACCTAGGACTGAGCAAGCTCTGTCTTGGTCCCCAAAAGGCCAGAAATGTATATGTTCCTTGTTTGCCATATCCCCCTGTGACTATAGAGGAAATCATAACACAGACTGACTTTTGCTTCTTTTTAACATCTTATCAGAAAGTTGTATCCAAAGGTTTTAAAAAAATATTCAACTCTCTATTCAAAAAACCCCAAACAACAAAAACAAAAAAAAAACCCAAACAGCAACAACGACAAAAAAAGTATTTCCTCTAGAAAGAGGGAAGTATTAAAGTTACTGTATAAGATCTTGGTGAGACCTCTGAACAAACTGTGTCAATTGCTAGTCACCCAGCTTCAGGGAAGAATTCAATGTCAGCAAATGCAGAGTAAGGCTGCTGGAATAGGGAAAGGAAGGAGGGGACCACTATCTAGGAGGAAACTAGGAAAGCATGCCTTGTTTAGCCTAGCAAAATGAGAACTGAGAGGAGTTATGACAGCTCTATATATATATAAGAGCAAAAACAGCAACAAGAAACAATAATTACATTAGCTAAAGGAAAATGTTGGCACAGGAACAAATGGATACAGACTAACCATGAATACATTTAGACTGGTAATCAGGAGATGGTTTCTAACCATCAGATGAAGGAGATTCGAGAACAACCTCCCAGTGAGGTTGTGAGGGGATGAGACTTGATTGATTTAAAGACAAAGATCAATCAGTTTACAATAGGGATTGAATAACAGTGGGTCTGCAATAGCAGGGAACAGCACTTGATGACCCAGATCATCTCTCTAGTCCTGTGACCCTGAAAGCATTGCAAATTACCTGCTGTGCAAATGGCTACACCACCGATTTCCCCCAACACAGACCTCTCTGCAGTGCATGTACGTGTACAGGCCATGTTTTTTCATTCCTCACCCAGTCCTGACACCAGTGCATCTTTCTATTCCTTTGCCATGCCCCCAGATTTTGTGAGTCTGTAGCCCTTTCCACCTCTTGCACATATTTTTGCAGCACACAACAGTCATGAGGCTGTCATTAGCCCACTTGGCACCCCAAGAGTTTTGCACTATCCTATTGCCAACCTCTGCAAACTCCACTGCCACTTTGTAGCTGTTCAGGGAACAGTAAAGTCTTCTGCTCTTCTCAAAAGTTCTGATCCCCAGCTATGACATGTGTAGCCAGAAGCAGAAGCAATATGCAGGCTTGGTCCACAGAAACAGCCATGACCCTCTACACTATTTAAAGAGAAATTTTATCAATATAATAATTTCTGCTTCCCAGTACAGAACAGATGCTGAAGCAGTGGTTCTGGTGTAAACTCAAAACTACAGGAATGAAGCAGCTCAGAGTTACAGGCTTTTTTGTACTGGTAAAGCATCATGCCACTGTTCAAAAAGAGAGAAGAAGGTCAGTCTGGCCTGTACAGAAGATGGCTGTAATGGAGACAGTCAAGGTATGAGAGGAGGGAATGAAATAAATTACCACATCCTAGGGAAAAAAAAAAAAAGGAAAATGTAAAACAAGAATACAAGAATACAGATAGGTCTGAATGCCTGATGTTTTATGGGACCAGGGTTGTAAGGAATTATGGTCAGCAGAGACCATAAAGGTCCCCAGGGAGCAGGCACAGAGAGAGAGCTGAGCACTGAAAGCAGCACATACGTCTTGTAGGTTCTGTGAATCTCAGATTAAACCTCCTAGGCAGGTGGTGAGGAAGAGGAGGTCAAAATCATTGAAGAGAGGCAAATCCAATGCTGACTGATTGCCTGCACTTAGCCTTTTCTCTACGCGTATCGCCCTGGTACCATCCCTTTCCCTTTGCCTAACCACATCCAGGAGTGCAGTCTTCCTCCCCAGACCCCATGAATCCTGTGTGAGACATGGTGCTGTTTCCCCACCAGACGGATGAGGACATTGTCTTCCCACGTCACTTTACCTCTCTCAGCATGCAAATAAAGCAGGTGCAGTGCTAAGAGCAGAGGAAGAAGGTGTGTTCCCACCATGATGGACACTGTGGCTATGGGGAACATTCAGGCTGTTGTACTGACAATACAAATAGAATGCATACACCCTTGTGGCTTTATTAATGACTATATTTCCAGATGAAGAGGCAAGAAAACGAATGCATCCTGCAAAAAAAAACCTGAAGACAAATGGGAAGTAATTTAAGTAAATCCCCAGGACTGAAGCAATGCACATAACAAATATTTTGAAGTTTTGCTTATCTAAGGAAGGAAGTCCTTGTATTCAAGCAGAATTCACTAGCTTCATTTATAAATAAGATTCTGGAAGTTCTGTGGCTAAGGTAAATGTCAGTAAAACATTGTGGTTACTTCCTCAATATTCATAGCCATAAAACTTTCAAAATACATTTATTTTTTATGCAACTTGTCCAAATGTAAAAAGCTGTGCTTCCTTTTTAAGGGCAGCTTGGTATCTAGTAACATACAAGTATTGCACTGTGTAAAGAGTAGCACTGTTTGTGCAAAACAAAGTAAGCTTTTTGTTACTAGGCAGGGATAAGAGATCTTCATCCAGGTCCTGTTCCAATTAATGCCAAATCATCTTGGAATCTAGGAAAAAAATATGGGAAAATGGGTCAGGAGTGAAAAGAGATTTGTGAATTGCAGACTATGATAGCAAGAATTGATAATTGTTCATACGGCTTTAAGTGCTGCATTTGATTCGGTGCATAAATTGGCTGTTTTCTTGTGCAGATGTTACTATTCATTCCTCTTATACCCATTGTACTTGAGACCGCAGGGAACTAAAAAAATAATGTAACAAGTAAAAAGGTACTAAAGAACAATGAAACAAAAAGAGGGCTATTAAATCTAGAAACATGCACCTTGGTGCAGAAGGGAGAAAATAGGCAGGCAAGGATAGATGGTGGATATAATGTGGGGAAAAGACCATATCGGGTGGCTTCATGGGAAGTAAGCCCTTAGCACACAATTTTTCATTAAGCATAAGAAAGTATACATACGTCCTAAAACATCCAGCACTAGCAAGAGCATTTCTTACAATATGTATCTCACTGCCAAGAAGAAGGAACATATCATGTACCCTTTTGCAGCTTCCCTCCCTGGCATGGAAGCAAACGAATGCAAGAAGCTCTAAATAAAAGGACTAAGTGACATTCTCAGAACAGTCTGAGCCTGACTGAAGCTGCACTTCAGGTCTTAAAAACTATGGGGATTGTTTGATTTTCTGATTCCCCAACTATGACTTCTTATATTCAAGAGTACAAAGAAACAATTCTGTCAGGTGTTAAGGATTTGAGGGGTCTGTGACTGTCTTAAATTTGCTATCAGCATGCTGACATTTTCCCCACCTGACCTGTATAATCCAGGTGCACACTCTAAGTAGATCCCCGGATTTTCTGGAAAAGGGAAAGGCTAAGCTGCTTGAAAGCACCCGATAAATGGCAGTGGTTTGTGCTGGATGGTTCCCTTTATTAGCTCGAAAGAATGGGAATGATAGAAATGAGTTTTCCTGAGCATTCTGCACTGATGAAAAGTGCAGTAGGAGGGACTTCATATTGTTGTTACTATTAAAATTACTATTATTATGATGATAGATGTCTTTGGGAGGAAAGGAGCATGGATAGATCTCACCAGGGGAAGTCTGAATGACTGGTGCTTCAGTGGCTTTATGTGCAAGTATCCTGCTATATGCTCATTTTTGCAAATTCACCTGCAAATTAATTCTCTTGCCTCCACACCCAATCACTGACACAATCTAATTCCTATAAACCATCCAGCACTAAAAACATTAAACTGCAGGGGAGCTAGGATCCTTTCTCATTCACTGCAGAATATTAAAATACCATCCCTACACATTTACTAGATATCATTATCAAGTGCTTACCATCATCAAATACCAGGCTAATTTAGGCTTTCGATTTTCAAAGCAATCTATATCCCTGTTCTTTCAGGCTGTACCTAACCTCTCCCAACTATGCTAACAGTTTATTCTGACTTGCTCACATTCTGCCTCCACCTGACCTGTAGGCCAAGTGGTCCCAGGAGTTAACTGATGTTTCTGTACAGTCCACAATATGAGCAAGAAAGCTGAAGACTGTAAAATCCTGGTGACGGTGTTTTTGTTGCACTGTGTATTGCCAAATGGGGAATGGATCCACCAGTGGGACCTCTAGAAAATCTATCAATAATTGGAGGTAGAGAGCAGGTTTTGGTGGGTTCAACTCTAGCAAGGTCCTGGTCATAAATTTGCAGAGACACTTGTCCACCCAAGTAACTCCTCCCTGGGTTACAGGTTGGAGGGTTTAGAGACAGTTTAGCCAGCAGCAGGTACATATGTGTACATGTGTGAGAATATTTTCAAAGCCCTTGTGCTCAGCCTAAGGGCTGGTGGGATTTTATTCTGATGTGTTACAGCTGCTGCACTTGCGGACATTGATCTGTGCAGAGACTGTAGCCCTCACTTTGGATCAAACTTTCAAACAGCATAAACCTCGATCCTCTTTTAATTCCACTAGGCCATACTGTATTGCAAATAATTATTACCATCTTTATGTACTTGACAGGACACAAAAGTATGAGCAGGACCAGAGGGTGGATCTGTAAGTGCTGGGGAACCAGCATGTTTGTGATGAATCAGATTTAACCTTGGGCATGGCTGGGATTTGTAGTCTCCAGACAGCATGTGATTGTGAGCAGCCTCTGACAAAGAGTCATGTGAGTGTCTGCTGGCATCTAAATAAAAAGAAGACTTGTTCATGAGTGAAGATGATGGGATTTAAGGTAAGAGTTAAATGAGGTTTGTTGAACAGGGACCTCCTGAGTGGTCAGAGTGAAGAAAGGGTGGGAATAAGACTTGTGTATTCTGGACAGCCTGTTTTTTGAGCTTTTTTACCCGTCTTGAATCATTTGCAGTAATGAATGAGCCCTTTAGAAGATGCTGGGGGAAATTTGACTTTCTCTTGCCTGACACCTTTGGAGAGTTGATCAGAAAGGGTGTGAGGGTTGCATGATGCCTTCACAGGCAGTAGCCCCAGGAGTGCCGTACAGACATGCTCTGGCTGGTCCTGACTTTCCACGTTCATGCAGTGCCATCTGCTCAATTCTTCGGGCAATCAGATAGGCTTACAGGAGATCTGCCTGTTCACGTGTATGCACCACTGATCTCATGAAAGTGCTGTCTCTGTAACTGCTTAATAACAGGGTTTCACCCTTTCCCATTGACCCATAGCGCCAGGCACAAGCCAACAACAATTAACCAACACTGCACAGCCAGCCAGCTCAGAGACTGGTCTCTCAAAGAAAGGGATGAGAGACAGGAACGTGTTCCGTGTGAACCCTGGCACACACAGGCACAGAGAGGAGATTGTGCCGAAGACAGGGGAAAGGTGTGCACAAGCTCTATGCCAGGTGCCGGGGGGAGAACCAGGGCCACAGGCCCACTGCCTGCGGCCCACTCGTGGCTCACACACCTCTGAGGGGACATACGGCACCGGGAACCACGCTGGGGTGCCTGGGGGCTCGGTCGGCAGCCCAGACCCCAGTGCGAGCAGCGTTTGCACCGGGCAGACAAGAAGGGACACGTCCCAGGGCAGGCCACGGGACCGAGCCGCTGGGCAGGCCCCGAAGTACGGTATTCCGCTACCCCACCCGCGATAGGCGCGGCGGGCGGTAGCAGGGATGGCTCAATACGTGGCGACTGAGCCCCAAGACCCTGCCGTCAGGTGAGGAGTGGCGCTCCCGCTCAGTCCCCGGGGAATGGCGCTGCCCACCCGCCCCAGCCATCGATGCGCTCGGTAATCTCTCATCCCGCCTCCTCCCCTGCCCCGCGGGTGACATGTTGAGGTGCTCGGCGCTCAACTGGCTGCCCCTGTCTGCGGCCCCGGGCGGGTGTCCTTTGTCTCCCTCTCCAAGATGGCGGCTGCGGGCGGTGTCGGCGCGGCGGGAAGTGGCGGGGCAGAGTGAGGCGACCGCAGCCCCCCCACTCTGCGGCTGGACACCAGCGGGGCCCGGTCACCGCTGGGGGGGCCCGTCGCCGGGACACGCTTGGGCCTGCAGAAGGGAGGAGACGCGGGTTTAGCGTGAGGCCAGAGACCCCTTAGGTGAGAGGACGCGCGAGCGGGAGCTGGGCAGCCGAGCCTGCTTTAAACAGGAACGGCGGGCTACAGCGGGACCCGGGCCCTGAGGGTGTCGTTGCGCATGCGCGAGGCGGGGCCGCGAGGTGCACTGGGGGCGCGGGACGGCCTCCACCCTGGCCCGGGGTCTGTGGATGGGCAGGTGTTGTCATCTGTCCCTCTGCCGCGCTCGGAATTACCAGTGGGGACCACTCGGCCACCCCCAGGTCACTGGAAATGGGGCGAGGGAGCCCGCCTCTCTGCTTCCGTCTATCGTGGGCTGTCGCCAGTGGGGTGTGCAGCCTCCCGTGGGGTACCAGAGGATGTGGAGGTCCCCGTGGAGTCCGGGCGGACTGCAGAAGAGCAGCGCTTAGGCTTGGCCCCACAAGCGTGTGCCTTAAAGATCGGGGGAGCATGGAGAGAGAGCTTCTTCACTGAACCTATGTGATTACTGCTGAAACTGAAGAATTTGAAGCAGGGGAGCCTAATTAGGATTTGTAGGATGAGACTGGTTAAGAATATGTTTTGTGTTTGCAGGGTTAGAGGTCTAGGTTGTAAGCCCCTTTGGGCATTATCTGCCAACCTATATATCTGCCAAGTACATAAAATTTAAAAAGATACTAAAAGGCGTTTGTGTAGCTATAAAGAAATATTTGTTTCTCTAGGTTGTCCGTTCATCAATGACTGTCTCTAGCTTTGTTTTGCTAAGCAGTATATTGATTAGGCTCTTTTCCTCTTTAGTAGCTTTAATAGCATGTATGTTCCCCCTGAAGTCCATACAACGACTGAACATGATGAAATTTTGACAAGATTTGGTCCAAGTGAGCCCACAAGTGAGCTCAAAGTGGCTTTTTTATATTGCAAAGTGCTCTAATGCAGTGCTCTGCTCTTGCATGTATACATAAATTTTGCTTACAAATTCATGTATAATAGTCAGAATACTGACTTAAAACATTTTGTGGTGGTTTCCTAAAACCGAAAGTAGTGCCATGGATTCCTATTAATTTAAACAAAAACATTTCCTATGTACCTGCAAGCTTGACTTAGTTGAGACTTTGTTATTTCACTTTTGTTAGAGGGTGAATATGTTGTACATTCTTAGCTTCAGACAATTATTAATAAAATTGAGGTATGTGCAGGGATGTAAAAGCACAAGTTCCCTGTTTTCAAGGTATTCAGATGTAACTTCAGTGTTGCAGAATTACTATGACAGCTACAGTGAACAAGCTGCATGGTCTTTGTGGTTGAATGCTTACATATGTGTGCACATACACACAAACACACAAAATCACTAAGGTGCATTTGGTTTAATCACTTAGGAGCAGTAGATCGATCTTTTTATGTTAAGCTGGTTGCTGACTGAAGAACAAAAGCTGTTTAATCTGAGAGAACCAGAGTGCAGCTATTCCGCAAGGGATACAGTCCTGCTATATGCCAGCAACCATGGAACAGAACGACTCAGAGGAGGGCTGGAACCTGAGGACTGGCAAGAGTTGGGGTGCTGCAGAAGGCCTAGTGAAAAGGAGTGCTTGCTTCTGTTCCTTCTCCCAGGCTGGCATTCAGAATGGCTGCAGTGGTAGTGTTGGGAAACACATCAGAAGGATGCACACCTTCACTACAAAATGAGTGATCCTTTTGTTTTAAAAAGATTTGAAATTATTCTTTTATAGTACAATGATTTCTGCCTGGTTCCTTCTTTTCCTTCACTTCATCTGAGATTCAAGGGTTTGAAGTCTCTCTTTAAGCATCCCATTCTTTGCTACAGTGCCTCCTGACAAAAAGTGGCTTTAACACAAGTTTGGGTGCAGTTTTGTGTGTCAGGAAAATCAAACCTAGCTGTCTTCTCATTCTTTCTATTTTTGTAAATTCTTCAACAATTTTGAGATTTTACAAGGAAGAGGTGGTCTTTTATATCTTTAAAATAATAGAAGAACAGCTTCCACTGTAATGTAAAAAAAATATTTTATGAAGCCTGAAGAGTGAGCGTGAACTGACCAGAAGGTAGACTTCCTTTCCTTTCCCACAATCCTCCAGAGAATCTTCACTTAGTTCAGAGGAAGTTTCCCATTTTGCATCATGGTTCTTCTTTATGGGTGGATTATTTTCATTCTCTGTTTCTCAGACCTTTTCCTTTAGATGGGAACGGGGGAAGGAGCCCAGACGTGGCAACACATTCTCAGGCTCCTGCAGGACCACCATGGCTTATGATGACTCCAAGAAGAAAGAAGGTATGACTGCTTCAAAATCTCAGAGGGAGTTGCCAAACAAAAAAAAAAAAAGAGTACCCTCTGCAGCCTTGCCAGGCCATGCAGTCAGAGTGGGAAAGGAAGCTAGGGTGCTGTGGAGCCCTTAAATTTAACCTGGCCAAGTTGTTGGAGGATCCCAAGCCCTTGAGTTCCAGATGTAAAGTACCGGGATCAGAACTTGAGAGAAATGGGTGGTATTTCCTAATTTAAGAACCTTGATTGGAAACTCTGCCACTGCAGCCTTTCTTCTCCTTGCCAGGTCAATGGAATGGGAGATCAGGGATGAAGTTATGTTTAGTCATAGTAACATTTCTAGGTCCAGTTATGTTTAGGAAGAAATAAATATACAAGGTTTAGAAATGAAATCTTGAGTGATTATGTTATGGTGTTAGAGAACTGAGCCCCGAACCTGTGGTCAGAGAATACAGATTGTTATCTTTTATTCCCCTGTGCTTGTTGGGTTTTGTTTATCACTCTATGCCAATGTCTGTTGTTACCTTATTTTGTGCATAGTTCACACGTTTGTCATTTTTTAATGTGGTATTTCATTTCTTCCTTTTTCCTATTTCTCGTAAATCTTAGACTTCCTAGAAACTGACCAAAGTGCTGATGACGTGGGGCTGGCAACTGGCAGGATACAGCGAGAGAAAAAACGCTCTTACAAGGATCTGCTGCAAGAGGAAGACGAGATAGCAATTCAGGTCAGGAAGCCCTCAGAGAAAAGGTTTAAAGTGTAAGGATATGTGTAAAGCTCGTGATTGAATAGGATAGATGGGTTTGTTTTTGTATTTTTTATATAGAAATGCATGTAGAAGACAGCAAGCCATTAATTGTGTTCTGTACTGTACAGTAACCTTCCTGGGGAAAAGGAGGGAGTCAGTTCCAATTAGAACTGATTCTGATTTTTCTGGCTTCAGAAAACAGGGCATTAGAATGCTGTCGTACTTTTGATGTAGAACCCTGCAAGTCATAAGATAGCATGAATTACTTTTTACACACATAAACAAAGAAAAAGAAAAGATTTTTTAGAATTTATGGTTGTATAAATAGCCAACAAAGAATGAATATCATGTTAACTGATGCACTGTTGTTTTCCTAATTCTGCAGACAGCCTGAAACGATAGCTCTTCAGAGGTATGAACTTGCCCTATTCACCTCTTTGGGGCCTTAACTCTGAAATTGCATTTTGACAACTTAAGTTTCTTCAGAACTTTCCTCTTTGAGCTAAAATTCTGCTGTTAGCTCAAAGCTGACTATCCTGTGATTTTTTTTTTTTTTAATATGGAAAAGAATTTCTAGTTTAAAGTGAAAATCTTCTTTTACCATGCAGATGGAATTCTGTGGATGAGCTTAATTTTCAGACATAAATTGGTCAAGAGACAAATAATAATTAGGTGACATGACATATTAATGACATTTTTTTTAGCCCATCATTTTAATTGTCACCTCTCTGTACCTTCTTTCACTTCTTTTATCTTCTTCAGTATATTAAACACGAACTGCTTACCTTCATTTTCAAGCCTTGACAGCCTATGCACGCTTAGTTATTTCTTAGCTTTATTAAGAGGTAGACGTCTGTCTTTTACCAACTCATCAGCTGATCTCCAAGTGCTGGCTCTCATTGCCCATTTCTTAACACTTTCAAATGTCTTTTTCAAGTTTTTTTGTGTGTTGCTCCTCTCACTTGGGAGCTCCTGGTAGAGGTCTGTATTTCAGTTTTCTTGCAGCCCTCTTGTGCTGCAATCCCTACAGAAAGCTTGATGCCAGTTAGGTGGCTGATGTGCAGAAATCAATCCTGACTAATACCATATTCTGTATTATCCCACCTATCTGTACCATGCTTTTTGTCTCTTACCTTAAACCTACACTATGGGCTCTGGGAGGCAGAGTATGTTTCCTTTGCTTGTTTTAGCACTTAGAATAATGATCCTGGTTCATACCTAGGGTTCCTTGATGTTACCGTAGTACAAATTACTCTTGATATCTCCTACAAATTACTGTCTATGTCAGTAGGTCATGTGAATCTCGTATTATTTCCCTCTTGTTTGTCAGCAACTTTTTTCTTCTTATTCCAGGACAGTGAGCTTTTTCCAGGGACAGAACCTCAGAAAAAGAAGAGAAAGCACTCCTCCGATGAGCTCTGCTACAGAGGTAAGATAGTAATCAAGCATGTGAAGGGGCTAACAGATCATGACTTTTATGAAAGGATGCTGTTAAACCAGTGTCATCAAGCTTTGTGGTTAGCACTTTATGGGGGGAGAGACATCTCAAGTAATCAGAAACCTGATGATGATCAGCACCAGGCAGCAAACGTTGGAGACTGATAATTTCAGAGTCCAGTTTAACAAGTTGCCGTTGCTGAGGGGAGAGATCTTCTACCCCCTTGTCATTGACAAGTTGTAGTTTTCTAATCCATACCTTCCCTTTTGGCATTTGTGTTTCATTTTTCTCTATTGCATTACAATCTGTAATTTTACTTGCAGGTAGTAATTCTTTCTGTGACTTTATAGAAATAGAATGCATCAAGGTGAAAAGTAAATGCTTTTGGGTTCAGTTTAAATATAGAAACATTATTCTCACAATTAGTAAGCTGGCGAGTTCTGCTGATAAAAGTTTAACCACTTCAAGATTTATTTCTGGCCCAATGAAAAGAGAAAGCCAAGCTGAAATTTCATCAAAATCTCCTTTCAGAATGAAAAAGCTTGTATTTTCAATTCATTGGTCTCACCTTGGCTAAAAATGTCACAAAAAACTTCCACTTGAAGTGTAATTTCAGGCTCAGTAAGTTAAATTTTCATCAAAATATGTTATTTCACAATATAATTCAGAGTTTGACAAAACTTCAAGAACTTTCTTAGTCTTTTTTCCTGCCTTAAATGATTTGACCAGCACAGGTGTTGCAGCTCCTGAATGATGTCAGTAAGACTGTGCTGAGCTGGCTATAAGCATCAGAGATCTTCTGTT
The DNA here is from genome assembly GCA_004320125.1 of Scolopax mira. Taxonomy (NCBI): domain Eukaryota; kingdom Metazoa; phylum Chordata; class Aves; order Charadriiformes; family Scolopacidae; genus Scolopax; species Scolopax mira. Next base: position 37,172 of record BJBW01009951.1, read on the forward strand.
TAATGCAGGTTGTAATCTGTTAGATGTAATCCCATGTCTTATAGGATTCCCACTTCACTTCTTTGGGCTAATGTAATGCTGTCTTTAAGGGAATCATCTTGATGTGTATTACTTTTGGTCTTTTTCAGGTGTTTCGCCTTTGGATCTACCATCAAAGAAGAAGAAAAAAGCAGTTTCTAGCCCATCCTCAGTTGAAACATCCATGGATTTACTCAAGGCTGTCACTTCACCTTTGGCCACAAGCTCAAAGTCTTCAAAGAAGATGTCTGAAAAATCATCTCATTCTTCCTCTGGCCATTCCGAAAGCAAAAAGGAGCACCACAAGAAGAAGCTGAGCAGTGTGGAGCACTCAGTGGACGATGGCAGCTTCCACAAATCTAAAAGAATGAAACCTCTCTACATGAATACAGAGACACTTACTCTTCGTGAACCTGATGGTTTGAAGATGAAGCTCATACTTTCACCAAAAGAGAAAAGTAGTGCAGCAGATGATGATTCTTTCTCCTACTCTTCAGCACCAGCAGCTGCAAAGAAATCTTTAAAGAAATCAGCTCGAGATGAGCAAGGCTCATTCCTGCTGGGTCATGAACTGCAGAGCTTCCTGAAGTCATCCCGGAAGAAGCACAAACAACCTCCAGACTCACATCCACCTTCTGAGAGTTTTGGTGCTGACACCTCCCTTTTTTCAGAGGGCCGTGGGAGTGAGTATGAGATTTCAGCTGTGGATGCACTGCCAGAGTCAGGTTCCTCTTCCGGTGGGGAGTTGGAGGCTGGAGAGCTAGTGATAGATGACTCCTACCGGGAAATCAAGAAGAAGAAGAAGTCAAAAAAAAGTAAGAAAAAAAAAGACAAGGAGAAACACAGAGACAAGAAGCACTCTAAGTCTAAAAAGAGTTCTGTGCACACTCCTATGACAGTAGCAGAAGTAACAGTGTCACCACCACCTCCTCCCAGTACTGCCTATGTCCTTCCTCCACCTTCTCCTGCTGTTTTTCACTCAGATGGTCAAGGTGAGAAGAGGAGGAAAAAGGAAGACAAGGAGAAGGACAAAGCTGAGAAATGGGAGAAGGAAAGAGAAAAGGAGAAGGAAAGAGAAAGGGAAAAGGAAAAGGAAAAAGAAAGAGAAAGAGAAAAAGTAAGGAAAAATGGAGGGAAAATAGAAATTGGGTGATGGGTAATGGTGAATTAGGCACTCCATTGCAAAGGCATGTTAAATTGAAACAGAAAGATAACTTAATGCCAGATCCGGTAAAAAGGAATCAAGCTCTCATCTGAAACGTGAAGTTATTTGCTCATTTCAAATGGAATTCTAATTTTTATAGACTTCAGCGTTCTCATTTTTTTGTCCTGTACTCATAAATTCAGTTTTCCAGCATTGGTGTATAAAAACCATGAGTAGGAGAAATTGTTGCTAGCATATGAATAAGTTTACAGGTGATATAATTTTAGCTGTGTAAGTATAGAAGTGGGGAAAAGCAGTTTCTGTATGTTCAGATAAACCAGAGTGTCTTTGTATCAGGAAATGAGCAGATGTAGCCCAAATTTGTTCAGCTGTTATTGGGTAAGTTTTCTCTGATCATAGCTCAGCAACTGCCTATGCATCTGCTGTCAATGTACTTATACTGTGTATTGTCCTGCCAATTTGAAGTGTTTTGTAAGGATGCAGGGAACAGAACAAAACGTTATGATAAGGACTGGATTGTTTTGACAGATCTATAATAGGTACTGTCAATGGTATGACAGATAATTTAATATATTTAAGTTTTAAAACAAATGTATTAACAGGGTTGTATATTGATCCTGGATTTAGGTTGTTGCAACTTTTGAATGAAATGTATTGATAGAGTTGTTGCAAGATAAGCCTTATACTAAGACTGGTTCTGGCTGGTTCCTGTGATTTCACAAACACTAATTTCAGCCAGAACATGTGAAACACTGGGGTTTTACATTCCTGATTTAAGCACCACTTCTTTCTTTAAGTCTTCAATAAATGCCAAATTCATATTACATTCAAGTAGGTCTTATCATAATTAAAAATCCTTATTTCCTTTTCTTCTTCTGACTAGCCAAAGAAGAAAAACATGTCTGCCTATCAAGTGTTCTGTAAGGAATATCGTACAACTATTGTGTCTGAGCACCCTGGAATAGGTGAGAGAATAGTTTGGCCTTCTCTTCTTTTGATAATACACTAGTTGGATTAATTAGCAGAAGATACTGTCTCTGTTTCATACCAACAGAATGCAAAGAATCTGCCAATTTTATTTGAGTAAGAGGTGGCAAAGGGGACAGCAGTGTATTTCATGATTTAATTTAATGACATTTTAAACAAGCTGTGAATCTGGATAAAGAAATTGTTAGTTCTTTCTTTCTTTACTCTTTTACCTTTATTGTGTCACTTTCCTGTAAGTACATGTGTGACTATATTTCCAGTATCAGGGTTGCTTTTTCATTTTAAACAGTAATGGGAATGCATATTAGCAATCATTTTCAGGACATTGTGCAGAATTCCAGTTGTGGAATGGATTGCTTCCTAAATGTGTATGCATGGGCCAGTAAATTTCACCTGTTCTCTGCATGATTTTATGATTTCATTCATTTTAAACATTTTTCTTCTTTCCTTCTGCTAGATTTTGGAGAGCTAAGTAAAAAACTGGCAGAAGTGTGGAAGCAGCTACCTGAGAAGGATAAACTAGTAAGTGTGTGTGAGATGCTTTTGTAAAATTATTTCTATAAACCCGGAGCTTATGTCAGAACATGCTGGCCTCAGAAAGGAGGCATAGGTAGAATAAAAGGAGGAAAGTAAAGGAGGAAAGTACAGAAACCTTGCCCTTGCCATCATAAAAGCATCCGTTTTCGTCTCATGGTATTGCTTCAGCAGTTAGCTACATATCATTCTGCCTCCAGGTCCTGGCATCAGGTAGCAGAATTACCTAATGTTATGAATCTCTCTTTTCATACCATGGTAACTGTAGATCTGGAAACAGAAAGCTCAGTATCTCCAACACAAGCAGAATAAAGCAGAGGCCACCACTGTGAAGAGAAAGGCATCATCTTCAGACAGTGCACCAAAAATAAAAGGTAATTTCTTGGACCGGAAAGGTAGTGTTGCCTGTGGAATAAAGAACAAGAGTCCTTTCCTGCTTCACACCTTTCTCAAAAGGCTGGAAATTTAAGTCATGTTACTCAAAAACAATTTTTCTGTGAGAGCAAGAATGATGTCAGAATTTTTCAAAAAGGTACCAAATACCCCAAAGTATTAGTTTTAGCAGTTTAGGGATTGAAATGTAAAAGAACAAGAGCAGCAGGGAAGTTCTAGTGGAATTAGTCTGCTTCTAGGGGAAAAAAGGCTGGTTTTGGCTCGGCATCTCTATTTATCATATCTGTCAAACCAAATCTCCCAAGTTGCATTCAGCTGAGATGGATGCTTTGGACATGTAGAAGGTAAGTTTTGACTCTAAGGACCAGGTCCACAGAACTATTTAAGCATCTCATGCCTTTGAGATATGAACCTTAATAAGTAAATAGGCTTGTAAGTAAAAGAATGAAAATAGAGAATATGGAATTTTAATGTATGTGTTTCCAGCTTCTCCAACAGGAATGATTTCCCCTCATAAGAAATCCCCCACCAGCACTGTGGTGGTGTCTTCCTCACCAGCCAAAGCCCCTGAGACAGAACCTATTGATGTAGCTGCACATTTACAGTTGCTGGGTGAATCTCTGAGCCTCATTGGACACAGACTGCAGGAAACAGAGGTGAGTCTGTAACTGGTGATTTCACGGTGATGTCATGTAATCTACATGCAGGATCAGAAGCGGATTATTTTATTTTACTAAAAAGTTTAATCAATGTTTTTCTGTTAGGAAGAGAAATTAGAGATGGCCTGCTGTGTTTCTTTGATGCATTGGTGTTTGTTTCAGTGAAATAAAAAGCCTTGTCTCAGTAAAAACAGCAGGCATCAAAGAAAAATGGGCCCTTTGTGACTCTAGGTTCTTGAAGGTGATTCTTAGTTCAGCGAACTCTTTTCTTACTATATGTTACTTATGTAAGTCTTACTATATGTTCACCTTGGATCTGGTACTTCCTTGCTATTTTTGCGAGTCTCTTCAGTTTCTGTCTCAAGCCTTCTTAGAAAATCATCCACCTTTACCAAGGTGTTTTTTGCCTCTCCCAGTGTTTTCTGTCAGTGTTGTATTGCCAGTGCTTTTGATAGGGGCTACTATTGTTTCAATTTACCTGGTAAGCTAGAAGATATCATATTTTAATGGTTTCCTAGTGTTAAATGGTAGTGATTCTGTGCATGCACACACAGACATGCACTTTCATAACTCAGCTTAGCCTGTAAGAAAAACACGTATTTGTCTCAAATAGAATCATCGAATCTTATGGCTAGTGTGGTCAACTCATCCCACTACACTTGGTCGTTTTATCAGCAGCAAAATGTTCTTGAGTTTTGTTTCTGGTATGACCAATTGAGGTCATTGTTCAGAAGAACAACTGGAGTAAAATCTTCCCCTTTACAGAAGTGCACACAAACAAACTCCATTTCCTGGAAGTATATCAATGTCTAAAAATTTGTTACAGACTGAGCATTTCTTTAGACTTCAGTAATATAACAACTGTTGTCTTTAGGACTCTTGCAGTTAACAAAATAGATGGTACAAAAATGCCAAAGAAATTACATTACAAAAAAAATGTGGAATTGTTTTATGCAACTGACAACTTTTTGACATTTTCTGTGGTTGCCTACTTTTTTCCTATACCAGTATGTTGCCTACCGAATTCTTACATTTTTTGAGTCAGCAAGTCTGTCTATGAAGCATATGGCATAGTTTTGTTACTAATGAAAATGGACTAGAGGAGCTCAAGAATGAAGATACTGTATCTGCATGAGAATCCATACAGTTGTGAAAGAACCATAATTTCTACTACTCATCCCTATCCAATTTTTTCTTTCCTCGCTTCCAGGGAATGGTGGCTGTTTCAGGAAGTTTGTCAGTACTTCTGGATTCAATCATCTGTGCTTTGGGCCCGTTAGCATGTCTGACCACACAATTGCCTGAGTTGAATGGCTGCCCTAAGCACATTTTGGTGAGTTGTTTGTGGTTATTTTCATTCTAGTATTGTTAAGTTCAGTAGAGTCCAGCGAGAGGTTTTTGATTAATCAGTCTGATGATGTGATTGTAATTCCAGTGCAGTATGAAAATTGTCTTGGTCACAAACTTTTAAGGAGGCATATTTCTTGAAGTTGATTCAGATGTTAGTGTTGTACGATATTGTACAACTTTTTTCTCCCATTTATATAGATACTGAACTAGTATCTATAGCACTGATCGCAGTGTGTGTAGGTCCTGTTTTAGTGATGAATCAATCCATCTGAATCAAAACTACCTATACACATACCTGTTCTAGCTGTCCTGTATCACGCAATTTGTTTTTCCTTTAGTAGCATAAAATGTAACATGTGTCTCAGGATTCCTAATGTGATTGAGTAGGGCCTTTTACACATGGCTGTAACTCTCTTCAAGGAAAGAAAAATCACCTCTGTTTTAAGGAACTGCATAACTACAGGTTCTTTTCCACTTTAAACTATACTTAAAATTGAACCCTGATTTAGCAACAGCTCGTGGCATCCGTGTAGCATGATGTGGACATAGATTAAGATCGCACCAGTGTAAAAGATATCGGGAGCCATACCACTAACAGGAGACATGAATAAAGCAACAGAGAGGAGCAGAAATTAAAATATATAGTCCACAAAAATTAAGAGATTAAAACCAAATCTGGCAGAGAGAACAACAAAAAAGGCATGTTATAATGAGGCAGCCGAAAAACTGATTCATTCTGAGAACAGACTGTTAACAACAACAGTCAAAGCTGTGTCAGAGTGGTTGCCTGCACAAAACCTGAGTCAGTGGGGTGTTCCCATCCTAAACTATTGGAAAACATCCTATGCTTTTTTTCCTTCTTGCTTGCCAAGTGCATTCAGAGCAGTGATACCACATGACTAATGGTATGTACGTGGGAAACTTAATCAACTTATTGTTATAAGAGGCAGTGGAGCCTTAGGTAGATTAAGACACTTACCCTTAAGGCACTTACCTCACTTCTGAAAACTAGTGTTCAAACTTGATAATAAATAAAATGTTCTGATTTTTGCCATCAGTTACGTAATGACAGTGGTGTTTAAGATACAGATAAAATTTTCAGTGGTCATGTTGCATGTAGAATGCAATTTATCTTTTCAGTCAGTAGGTGGCATTGTTAAATTCTAAAATCCCCACTTCTGCAGATGCAGCTCCACGGTCTTCAGCAAGGTTTCCCTTCAGTGGTTTTCCTAAGGCTTTTAGCCATCCAGCCACAGGCTTAATCTTACTGAAATACTGTATTTGAAGAACATAAATATAATATACTGCTGGGTCTTGTTTTCTGATGTGCACAAGAAGGACCCTTACTCTCAGAATTCCTTTACATTTTGCAAGGAAAACTGGAGGGCACTTCTTTTTCCCATCTGACTCCCTATTAGTGAATGTGTTAAGGGTTTTTCTCTTTATTTTTACACTACAGAATTTCATCAAGGACTTGTGAGTGTAAAGTTAACTAATATATTTTTTATATGCTACAACTTTGATCAATTTGCTCAAGTCCTTCATTACTAGTCTTTCCTGTGGTTGATGTGATATGGTCAATGTGACTTGTTTCAGATTCATAGGTTTGTATGGGGTTTGTAAGGAGAATGTGTAAGGAGAATGTCACTTGAAAGTGACACTTGAGCCTCAAGCATTTTCATTGTTTCCAGGTGCCTACAAATACTGAGGCTACCTTTATGTTTAGTTCACTTACATTTCCAAAAACATGAAAATAAGCCTAGCAGTGGTGATGGTGACTGGGCAGATTTGGTTGTCTTATCGTATGATAACTTTTAAGACAAGTGAATGTGCTTAGTACCCTCATCTGTGTTATTTTTTAAGGGGTTTGAGTCATTACCTGGCACTAAAAAATACTGAATTTCTTTTCCCAGTCAAACACACTAGACAACATCGCCTATATCATGCCTGGACTTTGATGGGAAAGGATCCTGGGATGTATTCAGCCTCTGCATAACTGACTTGGGTACATACACACTACACTGGCGCTCCCAAGGGACTCCATGTGTAGGGTTTTAAAGTTTTATATCTGTATAGTATATACATAGGATTGTAACTATTTATAGACTTCTATTTTATGAAAAGTTGTGAAGCTAAGCTGAGAAAACCCTTTTGTGTTGATGCATGAAATGTCCTCCAATCTGAAAGTATTTTGTATGAAGAATTCAGAAACCTTTTGAGATTCTTGCCTTAAATTCAGATCCTTTAGTGGGGGAAGCAGCCACAGAATGGATTTCCTGGCATAAAGAAAAAAATGTCACCATGAGAGAGGTCATTGAAACAGGTGGCCCAGGGAGATTCTCCATCCTTGGCGATATTCAAAAATGGAATGAGCAGCCTGCTCTAGACTTAAGCAGGGGGATGGACCAAATGAGCTCCTGATATCCCTTCCAATCTAAAGTGTTCTGATACTCTATGAGCATGTATAGGTAGAGTTGATAATATATTTTGGACTAAGGAATAGAATTGAACTCTTCACCAGCCCAGTATCTAACTCTATTTTTGGTTTAAAATGTACTGCTTGAGGGGGAAGCTCGGTAGCTTCTCAAAGTTACAGAGCTCTTTGCCTCTTGATCACTTCTTCTAACCCCAGTCTACCCTCTTCAGTCTGGTCTGATAGCTGGTGTTTGAACTAAAATAGATGACAATGAATTTAATCTTTTCTTATGGACTTGCAACCTAAGTTGTCATTAGCATGATATATCAACCAAATGCATTGGCTTGAGAGAATCAATCTGCTGATTTTCCAGAGCAGGGCCAGGCTGCTTTGATGGAGAGGAGCATGGAAGCAAATGGGAAAAATTGGGATTGCTTCTGCCCATCTTGCACCCATTTTGTGAACAGCCAACCTTAGTTTCTGAGATCGCTTATCCCCCATCCCTTTCACCAGCAGTATTGAAAGAGCTGTTGTGCTGCTGTGAGGCAGTGAGTAATGATCAGTTGGAAGCAGTTAAGGCTGAGTAAGGCACACATGGATTGATTGGACCGATTCCCCTTCCTTCCAGCCACAAACTTGGTGTGTGATTTTCAGCTGCTCTGAAAGAGGAGGCGCAGGAGAGAACTTGATTCTCATATAGGCTTTGTGTGTCTGTATGTATGTGTATGCAGTGTTCATATCATATTTAACTTTTACCAGTATCTGTAACAGATTTTAATTTATCCTGTATATTTCTCTGTGTGTATATATACATCCATAATTTAAAAGCAAAAGTCTCTCCCTACACCAACAGTGTGTGGAAAATAAGAATCACATTTGCCTCACCCCACTTCCTGCAGGCATCAGCTATATGCACAGTAGTAGGCATTGGCATTGATATGGGGAAACACCAGGAAGATTTTAAGTGTCTGTAGAAACAGACTATCTTGTGAAGGTAGGTAGAACAGCTGGAATACAATTTGACTCTAGGCCTTTCCAGCCTTATAAAAGTTTGAAAATAGCAGAAGAGCACTTTTATACTTCCAGTCTGACGTCTAGCTTCTGGTTTTGGGGGCAGTTTCAAGTGAGGTGCCCCTCATTGTGACTGAGCCCCAGATCACATTTAAATTAAATCCTCAGGTGTGCAGCAGGAAGGTTTTTCTCACCGTTCCTCATAGAATCATAGAATAGAATCATCTGGGCCAGAAGGGACCTTCACAGGTCATCTGGTCCGACCCCCCTGCAGTCACAGGGATACCTCCAACTAGACCAGGTTGCCCAGGGCCTCGTCGAGCCTCACCTTGAATGTCTCCAGGGAAGGGACCTCAACCACCTCTCTGGGCAACCTGTTCCAGTGCTCCACCACCCTCATAGTAAAGAACTTGTTCCTAATGTCTAATCTAAATCTGCCCTTTCCCAACTTAAACTCATTGTCCCTCATCCTGTCACTGCAGGCCTCTGTAAACAGACTGTCTCCAGCCTTCCTGTAGGCCACCCTCAGATACTGGAAGGCTGCTATTAGATCACCCCGGAGCCTCCTCTTCTCCAGGCTGAACAACCCCAGCTCCCTCAGCCTGTCTGTGTAGCAGAGGTGCTCCAACACCCTAATCATTTTTGCAGCCCTCCTCTGGACCCGTTCTATCACGTCTATGTCCTTATATTGAGGGCTCCAGACCTGCACACAGGACTCCAGATGAGGTCTCACCAAAGCAAAGTAAAGTGGGAGAATCACTTCTCTGGACCTGCTGGCAACACTTCTTTTGATGCAGCCCAGGATGCGATTGGCCTTCTGGGCTGCAAGTGCACACTGCCTGCTCATGTCCAGCTTCTTGTCCATCAGCACCCCCAAGTCCCTTTCCTCAGGGCTGCTTTCTAACACCTCGTTGCCCAGTCTGTACTGATGGCGAGGATTGTTCCGGCCCATAACCTTGCACTTGCTCCTGTTGAACTTCATGTGATTTACTTGAGCCCACTTCTCCAGCCTGTCCAGGTCCCTCTGGATGACATCCTGTCCCCCAGGTGTATCGACAGCACCACACAGCTTGGTGTCATCTGCAAACTTGCAGATGTTGC